>CAUYRT010076691.1:0-59333 GCA_963574885.1 Lepilemur ruficaudatus
CAGTATGAAACATACATGGGTGTATACCCTAACTCTGCCACTGTGGGAACTGGGGCGACTTCTTAATAGATTCTTTACCTGTAAAATGGGGATAATGTTATTTCTTAGGGTTTGGTAAGGGATTAAATGAGATGCTCGGTACAAATAAATAGTAACTGGTAGGCATGTAATCTTGTATCTGTAATTTCCAATTTCCTACAATGAAGACATATGACTTTTACAATGAAAGTCATTTTGAAAAAGTGTACAAATATGGAATTCTAATTAATGATATACATGCTTAAGTGAGTAGAAGAGAAGTACACTGAATTTACTTTGAAATACATCAAAATATATGATGGATTGATGGTGGACATACAGATGCTTACTGCAAAATTCTTTCAACTTTGCTATATTTTTAAAAACATTATTAAAAACGCTGGACAAAAAAGAAGCCCCAGCTTTGTCAGAGTGAGGTACAGATCATCCCTTATTAAATGTCTAGCTCACTTTCTATATGAAATAGCATAAAGAAATTAGTTCTTTTTGAAGCAGATTCTAACAAAAGTGTTGCTGGTTCAAAAATTCCCAATTAAAACTCTGCTTTTGCTTTTTTAGAAATAAAGTGTTTATAATGAAGAGAAAGTTAAACTGAATCTTACATTTTATCAAAAAATTAAATATAAAATACTATTTACCTCTTATTTCCTAAGACAGAGTATGGACATATCAGAGAATAATCAATTTGATAATGTTCTAGAAATCTAAGATTGATTAATAAGATATCCAAAAGAGAAAAGAAACTATCTTGGCTTTGGCAACAAGTAGGTGCCAGATAAAATATTAATTTCTTCGTCTAGTTTAACAATCATAACTCTTTTAGAAGGTATTTATCAGAAAAATGAGAATATTGAGTTGAGCTACATTTTAGGCTAAGATCACATAAGCAGCAAGAAATCATTCCAAGATGTGTTTGACACATTCATAGTCATTATACTGAAGCCTATTATTTTCCATACCATATTTGTAAGATTAGAAAACAGGAATTTCTATTGCAATAATAAAATCAATCATAAAATCTCAGCAGATTAACACAATAAAATTTATTGTCCACTAACATGGAATGTCTGCTAATGCTCCTGTGGCAATTGTGGGATTCAGGGTGATAGAAGCTTCACCATCTTGCCACACCACGTAGGTTATCATTCTCCTTGGTTGCATAGTCAGAGAAAGAAAGAGGAGAAGCACATGATTTTACCAAACTGCAAGAGAACTGGAATATCTGGTAACATTATCTGTGTCATAAATATGTATGATATTTTACAAATGGAGAGGATTTTAATGAAGATTTAATAAAATTCATATAAGTTTTCCTGATGGAGCCCTTTCTTTCTTCTACCTATCAAAATAAAAGGGAGCCTAGAAATTAGAGGACTCCAAAATCTCATTCCTTGTATAAAGGACAAAGATGTGTGTTTACGTATCTAAATATCTGCATGCATGTATTTTTGTGTGTGCAGCAAGCTAAATCTTACTCCAAGGGAAAGAATGAGTTCAGTATATGTCCCACACCCCAAGGATGCTCTATCTGCTAAAGGGCATATGGAATTCTTAGCTCAAGAGTTAAGATACCATCCCAAACTAGCTGATTATGGCTGCTATTCTTTTTTGATTTGAGGCAGATAATACAGATAAATTGTTCTAGTCAAAATTTTGTCAATGCCTCCCATCTCATCCTCAATGTTGAAGAGTTAAGCACCTGGCAAAGTCTGAAATGCGCTCGCACTCCAAAATTAAGCTATCAATCTAATTAGATAGTTCAGAATGGACTCTTGAATGTTTGCATGTAATCTCTGCTTCCTGCTTTTAAATTCAACCTTATACAGTCTTCGTTTCTGATGTATTCAATCGGTTGAACAAAGAATACAAAAATTCCTTTTTTTTAACAGTCATTCTTTGTTGTGTTCCAACTTGGGTTTCAAACGTTCAAAAATTTTACCCAAATGCTTATTTATGCATTTCAAAGCATTTATTTGGAATGCTAATTATATACCCGTCATCGTCTCAGATTCTAAGAATGTAGAAGTGAACAAAACAGACAAGATCTCTGCACATAGAAGCTTAAAGTCTAGGGAGATATATGTACCTATTATAAATAAGTAAACTAATAAAACAGTTTGTCAAAGAAATCCATAATTTTCACTATACTATTCCTTGAGTATTTTCCCTGGCTGTTTTATTTGATTTCTCCCGTCAGTCCTTCAGGAAATTAAAATACACAGTCACATTTTTAAAGTATCCGTCTTTCTCTAGGGCATTTGAAGTTGTCTTTATTTAAAATATTTAAAATACAGTAAATCTCAAGTTTCACGAAAACCATAGTTTTATAGTATCTAGAATCATTGTTCATGCTATCGTCCCTTGGTATCCATGGAGAACTGGTTCCTGCACCACCCCCTATGTCAAAGTCTGCAGTTGCTGAATTCTCTACGTAAATGGCATGGCATTTGCATGTAACCTAATCCCTTATAATTTAAATCATTTCTAGATTACTTAACATATCTAATACAAGGTAAATGCTATGCAAATAGTTGTTGTATTATATTCTTTTAAATTTGTGTTATTCTTTATTTTTTTTCTTCCAAATATTTTGATCTGTGGTTGGTGCGTGTGGAACTGTCAGATATGGAGGGCTGACTGTATCAGCCAGTCCTCTTTTTGAGAGGATTTTATTCTCTCAGAGCCTCTTGGTATTCTTACATTTTCATTTGTTTCATTTTCTTATGTTTAGCAAGATCCACTCAGAATTAGTATAATTTTTCTCTGTACCCTTAGGAAACAATGGAAATAGAGCCGTTACTGAAACTCCACATGGCTGCTCCCTAAGGGAATCACGAGGTCTAGTAAAGAATGACAGTCTGGCTGAGTGCAGTGGTTCACGCCTGTAATCCCAGCACTGTGGGAGATGGAGAAGGGAGATCTGTTGAGGCCAGGAGTTCAAGACGAGCCTGGACGAAAGAGTGAAAGCCTGTTTCTAAAAATATTTTAAAAATTAGCCAAGCCTAGTGGCCCATGCCTGTAGTCCTAGCTACTTGGGAGGCTAAGGCAGGAAGACCACTTAAGCCCAGGAGATTAAGAGTTCAAGGCTGCAGTGATCTATGATCGTGACACTGGCCTCCATCGTGGGTTTTCCCTTAAAAGAAAAAAAAAAAAAAAGAAAGAAAAAGAAAAGAAAAAAGATTTACAATCCCACGTTATAGTTAGTTTGACTTGATTTGCTATTCACCTAATCATTCAAGGTCCTACAGGCAATGCAATATCACTATTCATTGCTCTTGGTACAGAGATGGGTCTTTGTCCATTTCTTTTTTTTTAAGCCCTACTTTATAAAAAATGATGTGTATGGATACAGACACCCTATTATATGCAGAGAAAAAAAAGAGTAAAGCAAACAAAAGAAAGCATATAAACAAACAACCTAACAAACAGGATCTGAGTTTTGTTTAAAAACTATTTCATTTTGAGCACCCCAGATCAAAGCACTAATGGTTCATAGAAAACAGGATATTTCCATAGATAAAAAAATTATAAGTTATTTTACATTGTTATCTCTAATGCAGAACTGCATGGACCTAAAAGGGGGAAAAAACAAAACAAAACTTTTTAACCCAAGAACTAAAAACAAAGGGAACACTGCAATATACTTCTCATACACCACAGAGTGTTAATTTTGCCACAATCTCTTAAAATTGTCCATTCACTTGTTATCACCATTCTCTCTTAACTTTGTCCATAACATGGCCATTCATTTAATTCACATTGTTTGATTTTTGATTGTTGATGTTAACCACAGCTGTTTTTCCTTGGTTGTTTTCTTCCCCCTCTTACTTTGGTGATAGCACCTTGAATTTCCTTTGGGAAAATCATCTCTCCTTCATCTTTCAAAACTGTGATTCAGAAGACCTAGACCTACTTCATTATTCCAGTATTGCACACTCAATTTTACCTCTCCAATAATCATATTTCATTTCTCCTGGTCAACTTGTTTAATTCCAAATTGCTTATGGATCAACAATGAAGTTTCTAATTATATGAGGCAATATATTTCTTGTGTTTTTTTTCTTGAGAGTTTTTTATCTGTCAATTACACAATTACAGCCAAACAAATTTTTACCAATTAAAAAAACCTCTTAGGTGGCAGGTATCATGCTGTTTTACCTGCATCCCTTTTTATATATTAGTTTCCAAGGTTACTAATACGTAGGTTTGGGAAAAAAATGAGATCGTCCACTACTCTAAAATAAAACAAGCTACAATATTGTGTGGTTAGATATATTTTTTAATATGAGTTCATCTGTTCTTTTTTTGTCATAATCCACATTGTTTCATGACATCAGCTATTCTGTTAAATGATTTGAGAATGTGGTTAGCAAAGCTTTGCAAGTGTAATTATATTATCTTTGCCTTTTGATTCCTATAGTTTAGTCTGTCTTCACCATTCTTCTCCCTGCTGCTCATTCCACTTCATATCCTGGGCTGGCTAATCTGAATCCATTAGGGGTCTGGAGTTCTGTTCATACAGGGTTTGTATTTATTAAAAAACAATGTCAGGGGTTTTATCTCAAGTACAAATAAAAAAGTCCTCATTTTTAATAAAAAAAAAAAAAACAAGCATTACAAAAATCTGATTCTTTCTAGCTATCCCATAAGGGAATTTTAGGGCAGCAAGTTGTAATTAAAATGAAAAACAAGCAGGACCCTACATGATCAGAGGAGTCTTTTGCCTGTTCAACGGGCTTGGTTGAAACTGCTTACAGATCCCAGACTGCATTAAAAATAAACGTCATGTAAATCTGCAGTAATACAGAGGATAAAGATAAGGAAGAGCGCCTGGCATTTATATTCCTCACTTAGGCCACTTCCCTAGACCTAAAAAGAATACAGGCATGTACTTGCACTGTGGTGTTTCCATTTATTTTAGAGGAGGCATTATCCCTTCCATTGTGCTTATTCCCAAAATGACTATTTTCTATTTTTGATTGAATGGGTGCCTCAAGTATTGCAAGGAGCTTAACATTTATTCTCCTCTTCAAAATCTTCAAAATTTCATGCCCTTCCTCTCTTTTTATATGTCGTAACAACTGTTTCCTTCAATGAGCTTTTGTATTTCCCAACACGGTTATGAGCCAGCAGGATGCTGTTTCAAAAGGGGTGGAGGGGAGGGAGTGGAACAGTTCATACTTCCCCTAAGTATATTAACTGGAAAGCTCTTCCAGTCAAGTGATGTACTGAGGCACTTCAACCACTGCTCCTCTGACCCTGATGTTTCAAGAGGGAACTCGGCTCAGTTCCTATTAAGAGAGACACACAAAGCTGCCATTGTCACAAATTCAGCCAGTAACGAAGAACGTGGTAATTAAATTAAGATGACTGTTGGGAAGAGAGGTTGCTTCGTAACAAAATCTAACATGACTGAAATTCACTTTCCCACCTTCTCTCTCTACCAATTAACGCAGCAGCTCCGGATCTAGTTATTTATATCCAGCCTTCCAAGCCACCTTGCTATAAGAGTTGTCTCCAATTGCTAAAAAGTCTGCTAGAAAAAAAAAATCATATATATGCATATATACATATTGCATATATACATATATATATTCACAAGCCTATAGCTAGAATTTAAGGAGTCTTAGAAAAATAACTTCTCAGAAAAAAAGGAATGGTTGAAGTGAGTGAGCTCTGAAAGGAATTCCAAGAATGAATTACCTAAGACTAAATCACATCACGGATCAATTATTTTCAGTTTTTTTCTATAACTGAATTAGTCTCATACCAAAATATTCAGGGCTGTCCAGAAATAACCTGACAACTACATTTCTTCAACACATTCACTATTAGATCCAAGAATACTCAAAACAATGCATGCCATCAAGGCACAAGGCTGCATATTAAAATCTCTTGAAGAGCCTGAAAAAATACTATTATTGTACTTGGGTCTCACCCCTGGAGATTCAGATTTAATTATTCTCATGGGCAACCTTTGAACCGGGACTTTTAAAAGCTCCCCAGGTGATTTTCATGTGCAGCAGAGGCTAAGAACCACTGCACTACACAGTTAAATTTCTTGATAGTTTCATTTTTGTAGCAGTTATTTTGTCTGGCTTTCAAACAGACTTAGTATATGAAGCCTTAAGGCTGTAGGAGCTTAAAGTTGAAGAAACTATAAGTAGACACACAGAGACACTGTATCAATGTTCATTTTCTTACAGCTTCTAGTTCCTAGTCTCTTGAGTAGAGCCTGAAGGAATTTATCCTTATTATCTTTATGTTCCACTTAGAGTCAAAATTTGCATACCCTGCCCACTAGAAAGCCCCTGACTGATGTGGCCGATTCACTGTGTCTAGCCAGTCTCTGGGATCAGGCCTCTGATTTGTTACGCTCTTCAACAAACTGAAATCAGAACATTTTAGGTTGAAAAAAGAGAACTTTCTTTATTCAGTATATGGTTCTCAGCTGTAGAGTCCACTACCTACGAATATGAGGCGAGTCACAAATAACTTGTAACAAGAAAAATAAAGGTGGGCTCTTGTTAAAGATGAGAGAATAAACACACATGTCCACTCCAGTTTCCTCTTAAATTCTCACAGAAATTGAAGTGATTTTTTTTAAAAAGAATTATCATATAAGGACAAATAAAGTAGCAAGGGAAAAAATGGAAATGTAAAACAGATGGATAGTGGTAACAAATTTAGAAGACCAGAGAAGGCTGAAACTTAAGATAGCCGGAGACAAAGACAAACAACCACCTGCTTTGCATTGGATTATCCCAGAAATGTGCAAGAATTTGCCGAACTATAGACCTCTGTAAGTGGAGTTAGAGGGTGCAAGAAATTGAAAAATAGTTGTAAAGTATGTTTAAAAATTTACTAGACATCCTGATCTTCACCCACCTGACTGAGACTGGCCACAGTCCTTCTCCTCCACTAGAAAAAGACTGCAAATACATCGTCTAGAAAGAGTCAATAAGAAGTGCTTTAAACTGGTGAAACACTAGTCACAGCTGAGGGCAACTTCATCAAAAACAAAACAAAACAAAAAAACAGGGCGGGAAGATTAAACTCATGCATAGGTAAGAAACCATATGTATCACATTTAAGAACATAGTCTCACATTGGAATCTCAGTTTTGCATCTAAGAAGCTCTTAGATAAATTAGTTTTCTTAGATAAGTTAGCTTTCTTCTTTGTGCCTCTATTTCTTCATCTGAAAAATGGGTATGATCAAAATTGTTACATTGTTGTAAACGTTAAAGATTGAATGAGCAAATATATGTGAAGAACATGTTCTGGTTCTTGGCAAACAATAAGCAGTATGTATGTGTTAACTATTATCATTATCCCCCTACTTGGGTCCCAGAATAAATAACAGAAAAACTTATTATATAATCTATGGCCAGAAGATGGGAGATTCTTCTCGGAGGGGAAAATATGTATATATAAACAGAAAAACTTATTATATAATCTATGGCCAGAAGATGGGAGATTCTTCTCGGAGGGGAAAATATGTATATATAAACGTACATATATACACAAGCATATATATTAACACACATACACATACATACAGTTCTTGACAGTTTGGATACCCAAATAAAATTTCCCAGCCAGAATAATCTAGAGTGAAATCCATGAGGGAAATGATCCCTCATTAATGTATAGAGCTTCCATTCAACATTTTAGAGCTTCTTTCCTTAATTATATGCAACAGCTAAACATCAATGGATACTGAAGGAAATTTTCTATCAGAACATGTAGAAAACAAAACAGATTTCTAAAAGGGTTTTGAAATCAGTGAGAAGAATGTAGGGAGACTAGAAGCACAAAAAGGAGCTGTAATTAATTTCTGTGGAGAAAAGAAAGAACACATTGTACATATGGGAAAAAAAAGCATGCTATAAAAAGTAATCTTTAGAGGACAAAACTAAACCTTAGAAATCTAAAAACATAGTAGAAAAAATTAAAACTCAATACAAAGGTTGCAAAATAATGTAAAATTTTCCTAGTAAATATAATAATAGAAAAAAAAAGATTAAAAATAGGTAATATAAAATTAGAGGAGCAGTACGAAAGGCCTGATATCTGAACAATAGAAATGACTGAAAAAAGTCAAAAAAACATGAAGAAATTACCAAAAAATTAATGCAGGAGATTTGGCTAATCTGAATAAAATACACTAGTTTTTTCCTACAAGATGCTTAGCATGATTCCTGCATCCGCAGTGTTTCATCATGATTTTCAGAACAGTAGGGGATTTGGAAAGACACTAAAATTTCCAGTGAGATAAGTTAATCTAAATTGTATAAACAGTTATTATAATGCTATTTTGAAAAATGTATTTTTCGTCTTTAAACTGAGTGCCACATCTTTAAACGATATTTTTATGTGTACATTAGTCTGTTTCTGAACTTTCAATTCTGCTTCATTAATCTATTTATCTATCATTGTAAAACAGACAAAAATATCCTCCCCACACAAAAACACTAGGATAATTACTGAATTGTTATAATACGACTTCCTATGTCAAAATTTTTCTAATTTATTTTTCTTAAAAAGAATTTTGGCTATTTTCAACCTTCTACTCTTCCATTTGATATTTTTAAGCAATATATCTATCAAGTTCCTTTTAAAAATTCTGTTACTATTTATATTAGAATAGAATTAACATGTAGAATAATTTTAGGATAATTGATATCTTTAAATATTTCAAATTTCTATCCATGAACGTAGTACATCTATCTGGTTTTCTAAAAAATGTATATTAATAAAGTTTTATCATTTCTGCATAAAAGTCTTAAAACCTTTCATTACATTTATTCCTAAGTATATTTTTGTTTCAGGTATAATTTTTTGAAGTTTTTTTTTTGACACAATTCTCAAACATATGGAAAGATTGCAAGAACTATTCAATAAAGTGTTTTTTCCTGAACCTATGGAGAGTACGCTGCCAACACAATGTCTCATGTTCTCAAATTTATTATTGCATATTTTCTATAAACAAATACATTCTCCTATGCAATCATAACACAACCACCAAATTCAGGAAATTAACATTGATACATTATTATAAAAGATCCAGGTACTATAAATGAAAATGCAATAGTTCTATAGCTCATGATAATAGTGGCATGGAAGTGGTTATGCATTTTTCTAAAGGAACAAAAATAATGTGGTGTTCTTAAATAAAATGTGGTATCACATATTTGCCTTGTCTGTGAGATTTATAAAGAGAGCTAGGATAATTTTTTCTCAAGCTAGTAATAGCTCTATGGCCTTACAGGGGAGTGGTCACATTCTCCAGGATTATTCCCCACCTGCCGCCTTTATTTCACCTTGATTTCAATCTACATTTTGCTCTCATGTGCCTTCTAGTTGCTCTGTGTATATTATCCTCACATTTTGTAGAATGTATGAAAACAGAACCATAATGTGGCATTTTCCATTTAATATCATCATGGATAGGAGAGGGAGGTTATAATGTGAAGTCCTGCCACCAAGACTATGACTTGGCTTAAGAATCATTGTGCTTTGGCCCCAATTTATGCTAATTTAGGCGATAATCCTGTCCCAGCAACAATATGAAAGAAAATGAATACTTACGAAAGTAGATGCAGTAGTTAAGATAATTGTTCTCAGTGACTTCTGGCATGAATACACTTTAAATACAACTTTGCAACTCCTTCTGTAAAATAAGTGGAATGTGTTTCCATGTCTCATTGACATTGGGGTTGCCCACGGGACTTGCTTTGAACAACGGATATCAGTGACTCTGATTTGAGGTGAGGCTGGAGCTGTGCCTCATTTGTATTACTCCTATGATCCACTATAAGAGGAACATGCCCCAGGTGGCGGTCAGTCCAAGGAGAACATGGGGACATGTAGGGACAGCCTCAAACTCAAAAGACCTCAATCACAGTGTGGCACCAAGCCCGAGTGAACCTAGATTAGATTAGTAGAACCACAGCACATGTGCAGATGCATCAGAAAAAATGATGCTATAACTTAAGTGTGTTTTTTCCTATCAATTCACTTATACCATCAGATCAATAAACTCTTATACCATAGGTTACCAGAAGCAACATTTCATTCAAAATCCAATTCCAGATCCCTCTGAGACTGTAGAAATTAACAAGAAGATACAAGCTCATTTACGACAGTCAAAGTTTAAATATTGACATACGACATATGTGGTGTTCATTCAGTGTGTGAGTGAGGCATTTGATATAGGAAATCTCTATTATACTCATAACTTTTTGTTTAGTTAATGTTGTATAACATACAAATTTACAATTGTAATAAAGATTTTCTAGATTAACTATATGCACATTTTCAATAAGCAATGTGTACAGTTTTTAAATTATTTTCTTTGATCTTGTTTGTTCTAATTATATATGTTGAAAAGTAATTAGTTTTCTATTGAACCTAACAAAAATATATGAGCTTTGATTCTGAATGTACTTGTTTATTTTTCTATTCATTCTTATTATATTTCACAAAATGTCATACTGGACTAGGAATTTTTGTTTAAAATGATCCTTCCACAGAGATATTTGAGAAGCACTGCCTTGCTTAGACTAAAGACCAGTGTAAATGTGACCCCCAAAATGTATCATGATAAGAGTGGCATCGCAAAAAGAAAGGGGCGTGTGAAATAGAGGAAGCATTGATTTCAAAATCTGATAATACAGCAGTTATTGAAGACGCCACATATGTCATTGTAGACGGCATTTCATGCTAAGAGAAGCAACCCTGTTGATAACTGGACAAAAGGATAGCCACCTAGAAAGGGTCATCATGAGACTTAAGAAGGTATTTCTATACCACACAGAACTTATAAAAAGGGGAAAAGAGAGTAGAGGGAGAGACTGCTTCCTAACTGCCAACATATTTATTAGTTAGAGTCATGAGCTGTAAACAATAGAATGCACTCAGGCTACTTTAATCAGCTAGACATTTGCAAGGGATTTTAGTGTTCACAGAATGCCTGTGAAGTTCAGTAAGACAGTTAAGTCACTATAAGTCACTACCACTGAAATGTGTAAACACGCCTTGCTACAAAGTCACCACTACTGTTAATACTTCTGCTCCTTGTTAGCCAGGCAGTGGTTGTCAGAACACCAGCCACTGCCATCCCTAATGAAGTAAATGCATCAGATTACAGTAATATGTGAACTCCTGTGGAAGAGCTGTAATGATACCTTCATTTCACCCTGTTGAAAGAGAAGACTTCTAGAAGAAAATCCTTAAAATGATAGTCATAAGAAACAAAGAAATGCTGGAAATTAAAGATTATTTTTTTAATTTTAGAAATATCCTAGATTAGTAATCTACTGCTGCAATAATGCTTTGTGCAGGCACCCCAAAGTATTTGTGACTTTACATATGCCTATGGCTTTCAAAACACTGCTCTATTTAAGTTGGCTATAGCTCTCCTGGGTTCAGCCAAGCTGAACTTGGCTCTAGGATCTAGGTTGTGGTCAGGTCCACTCCAAATGTCTTCACATTCTCCTTGGACCAGCAGCTAATGGAAGCGTGTGCTTCTGGCAAATCACAAGAGCAAATGTGAGTTACTCAAACCATGTAAGCATCTTTCAAATGTCTTTTGACATCATGTCCACTGACATCTCATCCACCTATCACAGCATATCATGAGATCAAGCCAACATCAATGGGATAGGGAAATATGTTCCACTCACTGAAGATGGAGGTACTAGGAAGTAACAAAAATAAAAAAAATAAAATAAAGAGGAAGTGAATAGAGAGAATAAGTGAAAAATGGAAGACAATTATCCATTATTACTATGCCCAAATGAATTGGAAAGCATTCACTTCCTGATTAAGAACTGGCACATAGGACTATTTAACAATGTTAAAACTAGTGCAAAAGTACAGTAGTCCTTGGTTAAAGCAAATATTTGATTACAAGACTTTACTTTGTACCTTACAATTTTATAAAATTTGTGACAGTGTTATATAAAAAGTTCCTAAATTAATGTTTTATTCTTGTTTGTATCTTATGATGTGGGAATATTATGTGCAAAGCCACTAGAAGACACAGGAGGGCCAAATGTGCACAGAATTCAAGAAGTAGTCAAAAATAGCATCAGAAATGTAGGGAAAAAATTGATGAGAATTTGCCCATTCTCTTCTGAGACAGTCCACATGTCCTTACAACACTACTTACAGGCAATTATGTATATCTTAACTTTTTTATGTTCTGTTTTAATAACATTCATAGTACAGCAACCAGAGTAAAGGTGGCATACTGATAGGAATGGAAGAAAAAATTTTAAAGCAGTTTCGTCAGTCTCAGAGTATTCATTTTATTTCATCCCAAATGAATTGAGTGATGCTATATCTTCAAAATTTAACTTCAGTCACTTATAAATAGCCAATTCCAACAATTTATCCTATAGAGACATAGTTATATTTAAATTACATTTTCATGAAAGAAATGAGTATCAGATTCGTGAATTTTCTATGTTTGAATCTTCTTTCGGTGAAAAGTAAAATTCAAATCATTCTATCAAATGTGGAAGGTACTTACTGATTACTTTTCAAGATGTATGATATAAATATCACTCTTTCATTAATTATTGTTTTAAATTATGGGGTAAGTCATAATGATTTGTATAGCCCCTATTCTTCTAAACTTTAAATCTTTTTCCCTTTGATGTCATCTGCCATTGGAAAAAAAATGATCTAGCTTTCTTATATAAAAGATTAAAGGTCATTAAAAACAAACAAATATATCTGACAAATAAGCATGTCTGCTGTCAATCCCCATTGAAAGTTTGGACTAATCAATTTTCTTGTCTTATGGAAATATTAAGAGTTTGTTGCATAGTTCAAATATTATTGGCAGAAAATTTCCTCTTAGTAAACATCACACTTACATGCAATTCTTAATAATCAGCATTCGTATTATCCTATAGTAAAGAAAATAATCTCTAATTTAACACATTGGCCTTTATATAATTCATAAATTTTACTACATTATTAAGTCCAGTAGTTAGATCAGTGGATTTTTTTTTCCGTTGCAAAACTTTCTCTATGAAGAAAATAGTGAGTTGATTTACATTCTGGAAGAAAATTCTTAATCTGGATAATTACTCAAAATATTGTCATATCATTGCAGCTGTATCATCAGAACACACCATCTATATCAGATTTATTTGTTGATAAATGAATTAATAATAATAATGTTATACAGATCAGGACTAGTTATGTGTGTAGGCAATGAAACTGAAGAAAAAATATTCTTTCTTCATATTCCTGTCATGTTCAAAGTATACATATAGTAAGTCACACTAGCAATATCTGTGCATTCCTCAAGAAGCAACAAAAAGTATTTTGCTATGACGTGGTTTTTACATCATTACATAATTCCTAATATGTTGAGCTATGGTAGAACTGAAACATTATACCCCTTTACTCCAAGATTAGTCACTCCCAACATTCCAAAGAAAATAGTGTTAACATAGACTGTCAGTAGTATCTGAAATATCTAGAAACCAAAGTTCTACTTTAAAAGGTGCCAGAAGAACCACAATGTGAAATATCAAATATCTGTCTACTTCTTTCCACTTTTTAGTTCAATTTGCCTTCTTTCCCTGATCATTAGAGATGCTGAGCATTTTTTCATATGTTTGTTGGCAGTTTGTCCTTTTTAGAAAATTTTCTGCTCATGTCCTTTGCCTACTTTTTAATGGGGTTGTTTGCTTTTTTTCTTGCTGATTTTCCTGACTTCTATATAGATTCTAGTTATCAGCCCTTTATTGGATGTGTAGCATGTGAATGTTTTCTCCCATTCTGTAGGTTGTCTGTTTGCTCTTGTGATAGCTTCCTTGGCTGTGCAGAAGTTTTTTAATTTGATCAGGTCCCATTTATTTATTTATTTTTTTGTTGCTGTGATTGCCTTTGGGGTCTCCTTCATAAATTCTTTCTCTAGGCCAATGTCTATAAGAATTTTTCCAGCATTTTCTTCTAGAATTCTTACAGTTTCATGCCTTAGGTTTAAGTATCTACTATGAGTTGAGTTTTGTGAGAGGTGAGAGGTACAGATCTTGTTTTAGTCTTCTAAATGAGGCTATCCAATTTTCCCAGAACCATTTATTGAATAAGGATTCCTTTTCTCAGTGTATGTTTTTGTCTGCTTTGTCAAAGATGAGATGGCTGTATGAGGATGGTTTTATATCTGGGTTCTCAGTTCTGTTCATTAGTCTATGTCTTTGTTCTTGTTCCAGTACCATGGTGTTTTAATTACTATAGCTTTGTTGTATAGCTTGAAGTCTGATAAATTGATGCCTCACAATTTGTTTTTTTGCTTAAGATTGCTTTTGCTATATGGGGTCTTCAGGTAAGTAAAAATCAAAACCACAATGAGATGTCACTTAACTCCAGTAAGAATGGCTTTTATCAAAAAGTCCCCAAATGATAAATGTTGGTATAGATGCAGAGAGGCAGGAACACTCATACACTGCTAGTGGGACTGCAAACTAGTACAATCTCTGTGGAAAGTAATATGGAGATACCTCAAAGTGCTATAAGTAGAACTACCATTTGATCCAGCAATCCCACTACTGGGCATCTAGCCAAAGAAACAAAAGACATTCTATAAAAAAGACATCTGCACTCAAATGTTTATAGCAGCACAATCCACAATTGCAAAGATGTGGAAACAACCCAAGTGCCCATCAATACATGAGTAGTGTGATAAAATGTGGTATATGTATACCATGGATTTCTACTAAGCCGCAAAAAAACAATGGTGATCTAGCACCTCTTGTATTATCCTGGATAGAGCTGGAGACCATTTTACTAAGTGAAATATCACAAAAATGGAAAAACAAGCACCACATGTACTCACCATCAAACTGGTATTAACTGATCAACACTTGATGTGTACATATAGTAGTAACATTCATTGGGTGCTAGGCAGGTGGAAAAGGGGAGGAAGGAATGGGCATATTCACACCTACTGGATGCAGAGCGCACTGTCTGGGGGATTGACATGCTTGAAGCTCTGACTCCGGTGGAGCAAAGGCAATGTATGTAACCTAAACATTTGGACCCCTGTAATATTCTGAAAGTAAAAAAAATTTTCCTTCTTCCAAATAATTTGTTAGGTTTTACATTATATTTTATGGTTCTGTATGTGTTACTTGAGTTCTTGAGTTCTCATTTTTTTGATTAATTGGCATATCTTTTCAAATAAAATATGGTGCTTTTAGACTTTAGCAATTGACTATGACTGAAAAATCATATGCAATATATTAGTGAAACTAGTAAACATTGATTTGATATTTTTTTTTTTTTTGAGACAGAGTCTCACTCTATTGCCCGGGCTGTAGAGTGCCATGGCATCAGCCTATCTCACAGCAACCTCAAACTCCTGGGCTCAAGCGATCCTTCTGCCTCAGCCTCCTGTGTAGCTGGGACTACAGGCATGCACCACCATGCCCGGCTAATTTTTTACACGTATTTTTAGTTGTCCAATTAATTTCTTTCTATTTATAGTAGAGACGGGGTCTCGCTCTTGCTCAGGCTGGTCTTGAACTCCTGACCTTGAACTATCCACCTGCCTCGGCCTCCCAGAGTGCTAGGATTACAGGCGTGAGTCACTGCGCCCGGCCAAGAATGAAATTTTTATTTCTAGTAGTTCTATTTGATTTTTTAAAATAATTTGATTTCTTTAGTGAATATTTCCTTCATTTCCTGAGGGTTTTTGTATTTTTTGTGGTTTCCTTTTGTTGTTTTTCTATTTCTCTTGTATTTTGTTGAGATTACTTATAATCCACATTTAGATTTTTTTATCTGTCATTTCAGTATTCTGATTTTTGGTTTGTATCCATTGCTAGAGAGCTGGTGTTCCCTGTTGGGGGTGTCCTTTCACTCTGATTTTTCATACTTCCTGAGTTTTCTTGCTGATTACTTCTCATCTGGAGCAGCTATTACTTCTTATTTTTGGATTTTCTTTTTTCTTTTTTTTTTTAGATAATGGCATGCCCAGTTCAACCTCTGACCCAGTAGTTTGTGCTTATAGGTAAGAATCAACCACACCCTGAATGATTGGGTCAGTAAATGCTGTAAAGGGCATGCAAATTGACCTCCCTGTCAGTAGGTGGCATTTGTTAGAAGGAAAAAGCTGCAATGTTATTTTGGGGTCCAGTGACTGGCTCTAGTCCTTCAGGAGAAGCACTTGAATGCCCCAGGTGGTGACTGGGGCCGTGGAACTTCCAGGTAAGTCCTTATTCTTTGCCACAGCAGAGGCAGTGGGCCAGTAAAGCTGGGCACGGCTGGGTTGGGTTGGGTGAGCTTGCCCTTAGGCTCCACAAAAGCTGGCAAAGTATCTGTTTCAGCAGGGGTCAAAGGTCTGCTTCCAGCTTCTGGGCAACACTGCCAGGTTGAGCTAAAGTGGCTCCACCCAACTAGAGAGTCTGCTTATGGAGGCAGGGCCATCTGAGATTCACAGTCTGGCAGTCTGGAGCAGGTCTCACTCCTCTCTATGCACCCTCCCCCGCTCTATGGTCCCCCCGCACCCAGTGTCTGCTGGCAGACAGGTGCTCAAGCCTGCTAAGCTCCTTCATGACTGTGATGTGGGCCATGAGGTTCCCTGCCTGAGCTGAGAGTGTGGCACTGTGGGGGGAGGGGTGCCCCATGTGCATGTTGCAGTTAGGACTCACCCTGCACTCTCCCCCAGATCTGTACATATGGGCTCCCTCACCTCCCAAGGCTAATTCCTAAATCTCCTGTCCACATCCTGGAGCAGTGTGATTGAGATCTGCACAATAGGTAGAGAAGTAATATAAAGGGTGTACAGGTTCTGGCCTGTGGAGCAAGCCCCAGGCACCTGATGATCAATCCCTGACCATGCCAGGGAGAAGTGCTCTGGTCCCAAGTTGCCTATGGGATGCTGAAGCAGGTTCAGTGTCCTTTTACCTGGGCAAGTGGCACCAGAGAGGACCAGTCTGAGGGACTGGGACCTCACAGTCTGAGCACTGGAGTTTAACTGCAGGGTCACAGGAGGAAAGGTCTGAGCTCCACCATATGTGGAAGCCTTGGTGTCGTGGCTCAGTTGGGTCTCTTGGCATCTGTGGGGGCGGGGAGGGGAGAAAAATAGTCTTGATACAAGAAACCTAGCACTCTGGTCATGTCCATCCCTTTCTTTGGGAGGCTGCCTGTCCAGAATGTCAGGGCACTGGAGTCACACAGATCATCCAGGACCCATTAGACTCCTGTGGCTTCTGCACTCTGAGTCAGAGTTGGGAAATGTCTGTGTGGGAATGAGCAAGATAAAATCTGAGGATTTTTGTCCCCCTGGGGAGGACAAAGGTGTATGATGGGTGGGAGAAACAATATGTCACCTGCCATCCCTGCTCAGGTCTGTGGAGATGGGAGGTGCCTCAGGGGGGCTGGGAGCCTGGTGCCCTGTCCATAAGAAGCTCACTGGTGGCAGCTGTCTGGGCAGAAAGTCTCTCCAGCAGCTCAGGAATCTGCCAACTGTCAGAGATGCAAGGGAGGGAGACACAAACCGTGCCTCCTGACCTTGTTACTGGACTCCAAGTCTTTCGGAGGTTGATCTCTGTTAATACCTTGTTTCTTCCTGTTTTGCCCCACAAGTATTTCCATGGGGTCTCCTGAAGTTTCTGGCACACTTCCCTCAGACTCACACCTAATCTATGCTTGTCTGTTTGTTCATTTTTTTCTTCCATCTAAAACTTCTCCTTCTTACTGAGATGCTCTGGCAGCTGGTGTCTCTGGTTAGACATCTTGCCTCCGAAATGAAATGTTATTCAGCCATAAAAAAGAATGAAATTCTGATGCATCTACAACATAAGTGACCCTTAAAAACGTTACACTAAGTGAAATCAGCAAAACACAAAGGACAAATAATGTAAGATTCCATTTATATGATGTACCTAGAATAGGCAAATCATAGACACAGAAAGTAGCTAGGGGTTACCAGGCACTGGGGATTTGGGAGAATGAGGAGTTATTGTTTATTGGGTACAGAGTTTCTCTTTGGAATGACAGAAAAGTTCTGGAAATGAATAGAGGTGATGGTCACACAACATTGTGAATATAATTAATGCCACTGAATTGTACAATTAAAGATGGTTAAAATGGGAAATTTTATGTTATATATATTTTACCATAATAAATGCATTTAAAAAATAGTTTGGAAATATTACAGTTGAATTTGATCTGCACAATTTTTCCTAGGGGTAGTATAGAGTTAGTTAAGAATTTGGATTTCTGTTTTCAAGATGAAATGACCAGAGGGAAGCCGAAGATAGCAACAAAGTTTATCACGGTAACCTAGCAGCAGAGAAATCAGGGCTCAAGCTCTATGTCTTTGGTATATGTAGTGAGTCTTGGTAACTAAGGGGTTGATGATATCAATAAACCAATAAAGCAGTTGTTGAGCTCCTACACTGTGCCAAATTCTGTCCTAGACAATTCTGGGGATGATCTGTAGAAATCTAAAGGACAATTCCTAATATCAAATACTTTGCAACTGGTTGGGAATAACAGTTTAATCACACACACACACACATTTAAGGGCTGGGTTGGGTGATGTAAAACTATCAAGTACTGTATAGTAGGTGAGATTTAGCAAGGGCTGGTGATTTCTGGGAAGGCTCTGACCTTGAGTAGGGTCTTGGTTGGGGCTAACATACTGATGTTTAAAGTCTGGCAGGTGCCGGATCTGCTACATTTCTGATAGATCACCTCATGAATACTGAGTTGTTAAGGGGCCTGTGGTTCCAGCAAGAGGCTAAAGGATTTATCAAAGCTCCCCATGAAAGCTGCACTAACTGGATTAACTGCTAACATGGATTGAGGCTTTGGGTGGGATTAACCCCAATTTCAGTGAATTAGTTCCTCTTTTTAATGCTTTTCTATCTTTCTCCTACAGCTTGACCCTTTGGCAAAGCCAGGTGGGACAGGGGTACAACAGCCAGGTTTACTTTCTTAGAGTTAAAGGAATCTGGGTGAAGAGCCTATTAAGTGGCCTTTCTCTGGTTTTTACACCCTGGAGGATTTGATTCAATAGTGAAGAAGCACACTAAACTGAATGTCTCATCACCAGGATTTCTATCCTCCAGCCCCATAGACTTAACTACTGCTTTAGTATCCCTAAAAATCTGGGGGAGGACTGGAGGCCAAAAAGCCAACACTAAGTGGTCCCAATGTAGATCTTGCAGAATTGCTTTTTATTATACTAGTTCAAGTTGTTTAATCAATGAGGTCTCTTTCTAGAGACTTTTCCAAGTTCTTCCTGGTAGTATTGTTGGCTTCATTGATGGACAATGGTTAGTAAAACCTTCTCGTTTTATCTTGTCTTTTTCTCCTCTTTTCCTTCTTTTTTGTTCTTGTTTCCTTTACATTAATTTAGTATTGTTAAAAGAATAAAACTAAGTTCTGAGTATACAAAAATGAATAAAACACTCATAGCTGATCCTTAAATGTTTTCAGACTGAACTAAACATATAAGCATGTTCTCTTCCTCTTGAGAGCCTCTGCCTGGCATGTAGGTCTGGCCATAAAATGGCCCCACTTACACTTCGGTTGTCCACCTGTCCCCAATTAATTCTTTAGTCCAAAGTTATCCTTCTCATCTCTTAAACATAGCATGAGCATTCCATGTTTCAAGTTTGACATGCTGATCTCTCTATTTCTATGTCTTGACCGTTCAAATCCCACTTCCTTTCAGGACAATTTTCAAGCATTACTTTAGATCCTATACTTCTCTCCATCCTTTGCCTCCATCTCTTCGTGCTACTTCGATAATTAATGTGCTCATAGCAGACTTTATTACCCACTTCTGGGCAATGCTACTAAACTGGAGTGTGTTTCTGTGTGTGTTTGTCTCTGCCTGTTTCAGTATCACTGGGAAACTTTATTGGCTTTTCTCCACATTACCACACACTCAGTGATTGCTTTTGGAGGCTGTTAGGTCTTTTTTGGGCGCCTCATCTCAGTACTGCCTGAAATGGCTTTAAGAAGCTCTTCCTATAAGTCCCCCAAGTTTTTAGTTAGCATAGATACTCTCAGCTCTGGCTCAGTCTGTGCCTGAAGATTATAAGTCAATTTGTGGCTGAGGTTTAGAGTCAATTTGTTGGGAGTCAAATCATCACAATAAATACTTACAGAAATTGTAATTAATTTATTCTTTATCTGTTTGTCTCACATGGATGTTTTGATAGTTACTATATCCCAGCAGAGAGCCTGGCGCATAGTGGGTACTTCAATACTTGTTGAACAAATGGGTTTATGAATGGCTTCACTCTGTGGTCAGGATTAAGGCCCACCACTGGCTGGAATTGAGGCCAATTCTGTCCCCAGGGTCAGATGGCAGTCTGTGTCTTGCTTCGGGAGTAAGTCTGGTTGTTCATAGCTGAGGTCAGGTTTTATTCTTTGAGTGGGAGCAGGGTATAGTTTGTGGTCATGCTCAGGGATGGGGGCGGGGGCTAGAGTTGGGAGTCAGTGCCTGATTAAGGGAAACAACAGGCAAACTGGCCCAAATAACATCAAATCATTGATCTTAGGCTCATTGTCACTGAGCCCTGAAGTACAACCTTAGCCATGCACTGGGAATGGGAAATTTAACACAGGGAAAATCTCCCTAAACACACTGCCTGACTTCAACCTAAAACAGTAGACTGACTCTACTACACTTAAACCACTGACAGCATGGACTTCAAAGGTAGAATTTTAGGTAAAGGGGTTTCTGACTTTATAATCCATCGAAGGCTACACTTCACAGTTTGGAAATGAATGGCCCAACATCCAAGTCCTAGATTAGAGGTTCTACTGTTGTGATTGTTAAAGGAGTTGATGAATTATGATTGTAAACTGTCCAGTGGTCCCAGGTGCTTACTTGCTGTCTGTTCTAGTTGAAATGTCAGTCCCTGGCATCTCTATTGTGGTGTTTCTCTGCTACTGTGTCTGTCTCGAGTTCCCCTGGCTGGCTGTCTTATTGCCTGTCTTGTTTTCTTTTGTCCTCTCCTTATGTTTAGCAGTCACCTTGCTGGGTTCTTGCTGAGGCAGCATGGCTCTCAAATGATTAATAACTTGGAAATGGCTCTGAGTCTGGTGACGGATTAGTCCCAGTGGAGAAGGAATAACTGGGAGGCCAGATGCCTTGAACAGGAAATGACCACTGGAAGTTTTTTTTTTTTACTCAGATTTGGGCAAATTTTCTTCCCACCAAGACCTCTGTCCTGAATATATAAAACTTTACTTTTCATTGCTGCGCCTTCCCAAAGCACTTTGGTTACCAAGGTCCTGCTGCTGTTTAATTATCAAAACTTACCAGTGTAGGGTCCTGTATTCTGATCTCTCCTTTGAGCCAAAAGACTCAGGTTTTGATCTTGGATTTGTTACAAATCGGCTGTTTTATTTGCACAAGTGTTTAATCTCTCTGGATCTCAATTTCTTCATGTATAAAATGGGAATAATAGTCTCTGTGAGGATAAAAGGAGGTAATAAATTTGTCAGTGCTTTGTAAAATTAAAAGCTTTGTGCAAAGATAAGAATAATTTTATGGATCCTCCTATATAATTTCTTTAACCTTAGAAGAGGGATTTAAATATGACAACCTGGAGTCATGAATAATTTGGGCATTGCAGATACCAGGACAGGTCAGTGAGAAATCCATACTAAACTGAGGTGATGGAAAACTTTCAGAAATTTTTATTGGAAAGTGATTTTTGCCTGCCCATGTAGACATTCCCTTTTTTTTTAAACACAAATACACACTTATCCACATATGTTTATATACTTGCAAACACGATGCAAATTCATACATGACAGTGGGAATAACTTGAGGACAGAATCTTTGCTCTTACAAAATACCATGATTGTCAATGAGTTACATTTTATTTTTACTGGAAAGTATGTGTTATTTTTATTATGAAAAATACATATTTGCTTCTACTCAGTCATTATTCTCTTTGAACCTATTCTGAGTGAGATATTTAGCCCATCTTATTGATTCATTATCTTGGATGAGGGGCTCATGCCACATAGGAAGCCTTTCCTACTTCTTGCCCAGTATCTTGGGTGAGGGACTTTTCTGTAACCTCACTCAGCTAAGAGTCTGGAACACCTGCAATCTTCAGATGCTACAGTATTGCCCCTGGGGATCAACTGAAGCAAGACAGACATTCTCTCCTCATGGAACTTAATTTTGCCATTCTATTTGCTAGGTGCTGTTCTAAGTACTGCAAATGAAATGGAGACATGATCCCTCTTCTCATGGAGAGAGACAATATACAAAATATTTTTAAAAAATAATCAGGTAAATTCCCTAGAGAAAATTAAGCAGAGTGATGTGGTAAGAGTACCTAGAGGGCTACTGTAGATGGTATGGACAAGAAAGGCCACCTCTGAGAGTGGGACATTTAAGCTGAAGCCTAAATGAGAAGGAGCAAGTCATGCAAAGATTTAGGACATTGAGGAATCAAAAGAAGGTCAATGTATCTGGAGCTTTGTGGGCAAGTAGAAGGGTAGGAGATGAGATTGGTGGAGTTAAATTGTCTAGGGTATTGTAGGCTATTGGATTCTAAGTGCACCAGGAATCCACTCATTTTAAGCAGTGAAGTGACATAATTTAATATATATCTTAAAAAGACCAGAATTTCATTCTGGCAATTTGTGAATTGGGATGATGGCAAACTCAGGGTCAAACACTAATATTTTTCAGTACTCCGGGTAAGAGAATATGTAAGTTTGCACTAGGGATATGGAGAGAAAAGGAAGGATTCAAGGCATGGTTTAAAGTGAAATTTGTCAGAACTGCTGGCAACTTGGAGGTGGAGGGTTAATAGAGAAAGAGAAATTACTGTCATTGTATTTTAATATGTTTATTCATCCATCTCTGCTTGTAGACTGTAAGCTCCTGGAGGCCAGAATCTGGTTCTTGATGTATCCCTTGCACTTAGCACAATGTTTGGTATAATGGGTATGTACTGAATGAATGAATAAATGTGTGCGTGTAATAAGAATGCAAGTAGGAGCTAAATTATCTTGAAGAAAGTTATCCTTTTCCTACTTAAAAGTCAAAAATTCCCATATTTGCATTTTATATGCACTTCTGTTTATTTTTCCTCCTCATAAGTGGGTTTTAATAACACCAGAGCAGCAAACTAGTATTGAAACCAATTATCCGTGCCTGATCAGTAGTGACTTAAAACCCTCGCGAGTGGCAACTTTACCTCACCAAGGTAGGTTCTGTGAACTCAATCTTCCATTTTCCTTCTACCTCGTGAAAGCCTGTTTCTCCCAGCATCCTAGCTTCTGGGCACTGGCCGATTGTAATTGATTAAAATTGATTGCTCATTGAGCAATGAGGGCTAAGTTATAAAGATTGGAAATTCGAGCTGCAAGTTACATTAGGTCAGGCTTTCTGCAAAGACTCATCAGCCTAGGCAGTTAGGCTCATTGAACAGGGACTGGTATGGATGGAGGAGGATTTAAATTGAAGCTGCTTTTCTGTAGCCTTTGGGAAGCTGCTGATTCATTTTCTAAACTAGGCCAGATCAAAAGCAAAGCTGAAGCAACTTTCTCAGGCATTTGCTGTAGGAGAGGAACGAGAGCCTGGCCTCCCACGTATAAATAAAGTGGACTGTAGATTGTAGCATCTCATTGAGACTCCAAAAACTCTACTGACTGCCAGTAGCCCTGCCAGGAAGCCTGGAACGCCCCTTTCTTCCTTAATTTAAAACTTCAAACATCCCCTTGAAAATCCTAATATTACAGAGTTTGACCAAGTGCTCTCCAAGTTCATGTCAGTGCCCATATTTTATGTTATTCCCGTTCTTGATCTCTGAGTAGAAGACCATGGAATTGTAGACCTTTGTCCAAGTTAAAGCCAGGGGCAGGATAATAAATCCATTCCAAGTCCTTTTAGTCCCAGACATGGTTCTGCTGCTGTCCACAGTACTCAAACAGCGGCATCGGGTAGAGAAGAAACCTGGTCTTCCTGAGATGCTGCCGCCAATAGCGTGTTGGCAGTCAGCTACGTTTATTCTTTATGTGTCCACTTACTCCAGTATTCATTCACGAAGCATATATCAAACATATTAGCTGTTCAAACTGGAAATTAGAGGCCTAGGGAAAGGAGAGAGACTTACCCAAAGTCAACCATTCGGTGGCAGATCTGAGATGAGATAGAAACTGGATATCTTAATTCTGTCTTCCTTCCGCTACCCTTAAACTAAGCAAGACGTACCTTTCATTTCAATCACAGCTTTATCACAGTATAACCGTCTTCCTAATCATAGAATAAAGAGGGGTTAACACTACATCGGTGAAAGAAAAAGCCATTTTCTAGGTCCCAATCACTGGCTACATAGAAACTTGGAGAATTGGAAATGAATCACCTTTATTTACGTCTAATAGGTTCGGGAACATCAGAGTCAGAAACAGTTGAGACTTACAAATCTGGAGCTGGCTGAGAAAAACTGAAATGCATTCTTTGGAACTGTGAAGAAAGAGTTTGCTAAGCCAGTCCAGATCATACATGTAACTGCAGGATTCTCCATTCTCCAAAGCTTCTTAGAACATTTTCATACTAGATGAGAAGACTAGCCCAAATTAGAAAATACAGAGACTTGTGGTTTTGTATTACCTACTAAAACAAGTTTAAGTGTTGCCTGGTGGATATCCTTAGTTAATTTCATTTAAGAAACTGATGAGAATGATAAGGAATTAGCATATAATTAAAAATATAAGTGTCTGCTTCTAATTTGTGTGAAAATGTTTGGAAAATAATTTTCTCTAAGGTTCCTTAAACATTTTCTCTGAATATGTTGAAGTATTAATTTGTTTAATAAACTTTGCTTTTATAGTGGAGGCATTTTAGAATAGTGGTTAAGCTTGTGACTTAAATTCCACTGAAGTCAGAATGATCCTGTTTCACCAATTACCAGCTATGTGGTCCTAAGAAATTCTGTTAATATTGTGGTGCCTCAATTTTATTAATAGTAGAATGAGCATAATAATATCATCTTTGTAGGATGATTGTAAGATTTAAATCAAGCAATACATGTTAAGTGCTTAGTGTGCCACCTTTCATGTAAGTATGAAATGAAATGCATTAATGCGATTATATTTATAAACACTAATATCAGACATTTCAAATATTGGCTTCCCACTTTCATACTAGCACAAATTTTGTATTAGCAGAAGATGACCAAAGATAAGTAAGGAGAAGATGCCCTCACTGTACATATTGGTAATGATGTGCCTTATTGAACTTAGTGGACCCAAATCTGAACTCTTTAAGGGAGGGATGGATACGCACTTTCAAAAATGCCTCCATGAATTGTGAATTATTTGAAACCACCTACTTGAAAGGACATGAGTCCAGCATTGACATTTTAAGCCATTATTTTGATATATGGCTCCTTCCAAAGCTCGCTCTCAGTGTAATCTGTGTCCCAGCCAGGCTGCAGGCTGGTCACACTTTTGCTCCATTGACTTGCCAAGGGGAATTATTTATTTGGCACTAGTAATATGCTCTGTATTCTACGGCACTTGGTGATAATAATAGCTTGGGTTTATTTGGTACATTTCCTTCGCATTGTTGAGAGGACACTCGGATACTCAGGGAAGGTGCAGCCGCTATACTGCTGCTCCTTCTTTCCCACCACTTTCAGCGGATGATGATGTTGAGATGTACATGGGAGAAGATGACAGTGGCAAGGAGATAAAGAAGAGCAGAGGAAGAGAAAGGAAGGAGAAAACTGAGAAAAAGAGCAGGGAAAAGACAAATAATGAAAGAGTTTCAATTTTATTACTGTAGGGAGGTTAGAGCCATCTTCAAATAATGCTACAGGGAACCTGCAGTGTCAGAGATAATTCAAAAATATGTCACTCTTATTTCCTTTGGTGGCCAGTCCTCCCCTGGCACTCAAGGATGTCCATAGCTGGGTTTGCCCAACCTGTGTAACTTTCCCTGTTTGTCCTCGAACTTGCCTGAGCTAGTCCACCAACTCTCAGGTCCTAGAATTCCTCATTTTGCAAGGAAAACGTGAAATAAAATGAACTCCAAAATAATCTATTATAATCTCTGATAATAAAGTCTCAGCACTGGAAGGGGAATAAGTGTGGGTGGCACCGATCTTGTCACCTCCCAAGCAGTAATCCTTTCTCTAATAAGTGAAATGGTTTGTTCTCAAACAACCTTGGTTTGGGGAAGTTCAATACCTCATAACACCGACCATCCCAGTCTTGAGAAGCAATGGCTGTAAGACAGACCTTTCTTACGTCGACCTGAAATGTGTTTGTTTTCCTCTAATGGCCAGTATCATGCAGAACTTGCTAGCCATTGTTCTGTGTGCTTTACAATATAATTTCCAAGCACCCTGATCATTTTGAAAGGTAGATATATTACTCCTATTTCTATAAATAGAAGAAAATAAGACTCAAGGAGGTTTAATAGCTTGTCTAAGAGCACATAGCTAATAAGTGCTGGAGCCATATTCAAAGCCAAGAATGTTTGATTCCATAACCTATTCTCTTTCCACTTCTTAACTGATGGCTTCCCTTCCTTTTCAGCTATCAACATCCCACTTGCTTTTAAAGTCACCTTAAATGCCAATTGTCCTATGAAATCTTTTTGACTATCCCATCCTGGCGCTCAACTTTCTATCATGAGCCGTTATGGCAATTTGGTGCTATGAAATTCTTACACCAGTTACTGCATAAGATTTTACATCATGAAACCTCTCCTGTAAACTTAACTTTATTTAAATATTATTTGATTACTTAGAATTATGGAATGCCAGAATTGGAAGGGACAAAAGAAATAATAAAAATGACAATACTTAGTTGTTACTGAATATTTACTATGAGCTATGTATTACTGTAAGTGATTTACTTGCATTAATTTATCTAATCCAAATGAAGTATGGATTATGTGAGGTGAGCACGTATGTTATCCCCATTTTACAAATGAGGAAATGGAAATACAAAGAAATCGGTTGATTTTCCCATGATCAAAAGCCATAGATTCACAATTGCTTAAATCCATAAGGCTTTGAAGTGGAAAATTCTTATTTTTTTTTTTAAAAAATTATTTGGCAGCAAAACCTGATCCAACCTAAACTGATTTTGTGGCAAAGCCTGTCCCAGCCTGATGTCAGACTATTTATAATTATTTGTCTCACTTAATATTCATATGTTTTACTGCAGAAATATTTATGCATTTAATTACTGTGCACTTTGCAGACCTTACTGCAAAGTGGCTTTCGGCTGTACTAATGTGCCTTTTGTTGTCTATTACATAGAACATACTAGACATAAACCAAGTTTTTGATTTAACCAAAATGGTGAATATCAGTTGGGCGACGGTGTGCATTAGAATCACCAGAGAAACTTTTCAAAGTATTGATTCTTGGCCTCACCCCCAGACATTCTGGATTTAGTAGCTATGCCAGGACTTGGGCATTCACATTTTTTAAAATAAATTTTACTGTGCATATTTGATATTTACGACATGTTGTTATGGGATACATAGAGTAAAATGGCTACTGTAGTGAAGCAAATTAACATATCTGTCATCTCACATAGTTCTTTTTTTTTTGACAATGGAAGCTAGAACCTACTTATTTAACAAAAATCCATACTCCAATACAATGTTATTATTGTAGATCTCCGGGTTTCTTTGTCCTATAGATCTGTTACTTTGTATCCTCTGACCAACATCTCCCCATTTCCCTCCCACCCTGTCCCTGATAACCACTGTTTTATTCTCTATTTCT
Source organism: Lepilemur ruficaudatus (assembly GCA_963574885.1). Taxonomy (NCBI): domain Eukaryota; kingdom Metazoa; phylum Chordata; class Mammalia; order Primates; family Lepilemuridae; genus Lepilemur; species Lepilemur ruficaudatus. Next base: position 27,809 of record CAUYRT010076691.1, read on the forward strand.
GTATAATCAGCTTCTTTTTTTTTTTTCTTTCTAAGATTCCACGTGAGTGAGTTTTTAAAATGTTCTCAGGTAGTTTTGATATATAACCAGGTTCCAAACACTTTCGCTGAGCTAAATGTTGGTCTAGGCCTGGAAGCTCAGCTGTTACTTACCTTAATAACTTGTTATAGGGCCTCGTTCAAGTTTTTTGCCTACTCTGGTCCCCGGGTTTCTCGCTTAGAAAATGGGAGGTTATTTAGCCTATTTTAAGATTTTCTCTGTGCTGCCGTTTTATCATTTTATTTCTGTTTTTTGATAAATATTTAATTTATTAAATTGCTAATAAATTGCACAATTTTTCAGTAGTAGTGGCTTGGTCTCTGAATATTAAATTTTATTTATTTATTTCATCTGAAGGCACAGCAATTGTCACATATGGCTCTAGATGGCTGCTGAGAACCATAGTTTTTGCTTTTTTAAAAATGTTGCCAAGATAGGCATTGTATTATAACACAAGATGTAACAAACTGTGAGTAATTGATCCTAACAACAAGAGCAGCAGTAGAGAGGGACCTGGTTTTTTATCAGTATTTTATTACCGTTATTATGGTAAAAAAACCACGTAAAAGGAGACTTACCCTGTTAACGCATTTTTAAGTGAACAGTACAGCATTGTTAACTATATTATTAACTAAGCACAACTATATTGTTAACAAGTATATTGCTAACCAAGCACAGTGTGATACAGTGGCTCTCTGGAACCTTTTCATCTTGTATGACTGAAACTTTATAACCACTGAGCAGCAACTTCTCATTTTCCCTTCCCCCCAGTCTACTTTGTGCTTCTGTGAGTTTGACTGCTTTACATACCTCATGTAAGTGACATCATATAGTATTTGTTCTTCTGTGATTATCTTATTTCACTTAGCATAATGTCCTCAAAGTTTATCAATGTTGTAGCATGTGACAAGATTTCCTTCTTCTGGCTTAAGAGTATTCCATTAGGTGTATATTTTCTTCAATCATTCGTCTATTGGCATTTAAGTTGTTTTCCCTCTTCATTATTGTAAATAATGCTGCAATGAACATGGGAGTACAATTATTTTTCGAGATCCTATTTTCAGGTCTTTTGGATAAATACCTAGGGGTAGGATTACTGGATCATATGATAGTTCTATTTTTAATTTTGAGAAACCTCCATAGGATTTTTTTTTTTCCAACGGCTGAATTATTTTACATTCTTACCGCAAGGGCACAGGGGTTCCAATTTCTCCACATTCTCACTACCATGTTTTATTTTCTGTTTTTTTCTAACTAATTTTTTTTATAGTGGCCATTCTAGTAGGTATGAGATGATATCTTACTGTGGTTTTTAATTTTCACATTCCTGATGATTAGTGATGTTGAGTACCTTTTCATGTAACTGTTGGTCATTTTTATGTCTTCTTTGGAGAAATATCTGTTCAAATCCTTTGCCCATTTTTTTAAATTGAGTTGTTTGTTTGTTTTTTTTTTTTTTTTTGCTATTTAATTGTAGGACTTTCTTAAGTATTTTGGAGATTAATTCCTTATCAGATATATGGTTTCCAAATATTTTCTTCCATTCCATAGGTTGCCTTTGACAGATCCTTGGTTTTAAAGCAAAATGTCGAAGATTCTTTTCTTCCTTCTTTCTCTAAAACCTTGTGGATGGTAGTCAAGTCCTTTACCGTCATTGGCTCAGTCTTTGTATCTGCCAAATGGAATAATAACACCATTCTTAACTAGTTCCCTACCTTTTGAACACTAAATGACTTAATATTTGTTAAAATGCTCACCCCGATTCACTTAAATTATTGGCATTTTATAGACTATTATCACAGTTCAACTCATGTATAGTGTGGGTTTATAGAGGGCTAGTTTCTCTTAGATTTCTCCATAACAAGAGTCACGGAGATCTTTTTGCCATTTTTACTAGATGGCAGGTAAAGTGCTTTTATGTGACTTTGAATTGCTTGACCATCCACTTCTCCAACTACATATTCAACCACGGAGATAAGAATAATTAACTTATGATAACTGTTATCATAATGGAATTATAATTATTATGATTGAAATTATACCTTATATTTGCATGGTGCTTTACTATTTGCAAAGCATTTTGGCATACATTCCTATCACAGTCACCGTGAGAGGTAATGGTTTACCCCTGTTATATGGCTTTTCCCCGAAGGTAGCCCACTTAGCCAAAGTTTTAGCTATATTCTTGCTAATGAGAAGCAGAGATGGCTGTCTTAAATAATTCTTTACCTCTTTAACACATACATCACAAAATTTCTATTCTCATGTTAATATCATAAAATTAATCAGAAGACGTGGGTTTATCCCCATCTTTTTTTAATTGGTACCTGAGGTCCAGAAAAGTCCATGACTTAACTAAGATGAAATAGAAATTTTACTGCAAGTCTTGATCTCAAGTCCGAGCTTCCTGATTGAGTCCTTCTCTCTAGACTTTGAACCCAGGTACTCCTGATGAACCTCAGTATCCTCATTCCAGAGAGTTGCCATCATTGGCTCCTTGCCACCTTCTCCTCTGCAGTGCCTCAGATGAAAAAAACCCTGTCACTCTTATCCACATCCTAACCCCATTCTGTCATTTCTGCCTGCATGCTGGTGAAATATGCTTTTGGCTGGGGGAAGGAAATTTGCAAGCTGCCAGCTCAGAGATGGTCCTGACGTTGGAGTGGTGCATTTGACCAGATTCTGGGAGGAGAAATTGTTCTCTGGTGAGGGCTCTCTCCCAGTGACCTCCGTTAAGAAAGGTCACCCTGCTTGCTATGCCAGTTTCTCTAAATTCATTTCATAATAGCCTCTGCACAAATACACATTATTTATATGTACTCACAGATGCAAGAATCGTAGTATAACAAAGACACATTGGAGTTTGTGAGTCCAGCCTTACCATTTCACAAATAGGTAAACTGAGGCCTAATGGATGTGAAGAAACTTGCCCAGTAGCCGTGCATATGATGCAGTAGCAGAGCCAGCTTAGAACTCAGGAAAGCTTTGCCTGACTGGATAGAAATGTACCCCCACCAAACATTTTCATAGTGACTTATATGTCTCCTCCATTGCACTTACAAAAATTGAAACTACATCACTATTTACTTACATTTTGTTTATTGTCTTTCTCCTTCACTAGACTGGGAACTCCTTGACCCAGGAAGGAACTGAGTCTGTCTTGTTCACTATAGTATCCTCAGAGTGTAGCTTGAGGCCTGGCACACTGGGAGTTCTCAATAAATATTTGTTGACTGAATGAACAAATGAATACATTAATGATAAATTAAACAAGCCAGAAATAGAACCTGAATTTTAGGATTCTAGAGTGGTAGTATTTCCTTGAAGCGACCTGTCCCTCCATATTTTATATTTTGTAACATGTTTTATATTTCATGATGGCATGAATACATTTTTCATTCATTTTGTGTGCAAAGGCAAAAGGTCCCCTTGCTTTGAGAATGACAAATACGAAGTGATTTAAAATTATATGGTATTCAGGACTGGAACAAACCCAAGGATTGGTCCAATGCTGGTTAGAGCCTCTGATAGCACAGCTAACTGACCTAGGAAGGCTGGCTGTTCCCAGGGATAATTTTTTTCCCTATATTCCTTTAAATTCCTCATCCCAGCCTATATCCTGTCTTCTACCTTCCATCCCTTGCTGCCCTCTACATCCCACTCCTCCCCTACCCCATTAGAGAGACCCTTGGCCAATTTTCTATGTAAACAGCAGAAAGGACTGATTGTCAGAGTTTGGCCATACTCTAGGTCACTGAGGGATTTCTGGGTATCAGAGCTAATGTTTTTCCTGCTGCTCGGGTAAACTGAATCTTCTAGGACATACAGTAAAGTGTCTCCCTTTCCTTCTTCCCTTATCCCCAGAAGTTTGGGATCAAAGGCAGCCCCCATAGCCTATGATACTCTTCTCCTATTTTGATCACTCCTAGGTCACCAGGTTGGGAACAGGAAGATCACCCTGCTGTGTTATTTAGTCTAGGTGGGATTCCTAGAATAGTACGTCTTAGAGGTGTTACTCAGCTTTCTGAGGGACTCTATGGCCATCAACAAAATTTTGTCTTTTTATCCTTTTGCCTGGATCATGGGCCAATGTATTTGTCTAGCTGGTTAAGGATACTGTCTTAATTTAAGTGTTGAAATTTGAAAATTGGTCAATTTTGCTCTAACACGATGCCTGTTTCTGACCTAAATATGCTTCCAGATAGAGAAGTCATGGTCCAAGAAGCAGTCTTAGGCTTCTCTTTCCTTCCTTTGCTGAAGAGAAAACTGTGGTTTCATTCTGAAGCCCTTCTCCTTGGCTTGCAGATAGGGCTGCCTTCTTGCTGTGTCCTCACTTGGTCTTTTCTGTGTGATGTGTGCCCCTGGTGTCTCTTTGTGTGTTCAAATTTCCTCTTCTTATAAGGACATCAGTCAGATTGGATTAGAGCCCACACCAGGGACCTAATTTTAACTTAGAATGTATCCCCTAACTCTGCTCTAGGCTCACATAGTTGATAGAGGGCTGATAGACCAGGCTTAGTAATGGGAAAAATCCAAGTGGTAGCAGTGAAGAGGATGTGGGAGATGAAGTTAGGGAAGAAGGCAGTCCAGCCTAGTGAATTTTAGGTTTTCATACTCTTCATTTCCCCTTCTTGGAGTGATAGGCATCCTTTCAGCCCTGCTGTATTTCCATGAAATGAAATAGAGTTAAATGTAAGGCTCTCATTCAAGTTCAAAAAAAGCAACTTCACAAATACAGGTTGAGGACCGGAAGACATATTGAAAGACTACTGAAGAATAGAACATAGCATATTGAAAAATCTATATTTAAATTTATACTTCTACTTTTTGACGGACATACAGATAAATAGAATACTAACAGAAGAAAGCAACCAACAAATTTTAAATTATCATATAATAATAGACACTGTACTATGTGACAGGTACTGTGCTATGTGTTTTATGTATATTAACTTATTTCATCTTTATGATAGCCCTATGCATTGTTATTATAGTCGTTGTCCAGATGAGGAAGCTGGTACAAAGAAGCTAAAGTAACTTTCCCAAGATTACCTCATTTGTAAGTAGCAGAGCTGGGAGCTGAACCCGGCCAGTCTGACTTTAGAGCTCTGAACTGTGCTGAAGAATTAAGAATACTGGAGACTTTTATAGAACAGCCAGTTTTCAGAATTGTTTTAAGTTGCCATATAGAAACATGTGTTTATTCTGTATGGGGCACCAGAGTAGACCTAGAAGCAATGGCTTGGCAGATAAATTGTTGAGAAACAGCTTGCGTCTCAGTAGTATAAAGAACTTTGAACTAGTTCAGCAAGGATAGCAAGGCTCCTGTGGCAGGCATGGTTGATTGTCTATACCTAACAGCCATTTTCCATTCTTCTTTGCTTATAAAACTGTTCTTTGTTCAGAGAGCAGAAAGTCCAACTGCAACACATGATTCACAATCAGTCAAAGACAATTGTAGGAGCCTTAAACTCCTCTGTGAATGATTGGTTGGGGGATGGGCATGCAATCCTGTCTGACCAATGAGATACTAGAGAAAGTCTTCCAGGGCTTGGGGATGGTTTTCCACCTTGATTAAAATGGGGAGGCACATAAGGAGAAAGGCTTCTATGTGCATTACTTTTCTTCTTGCTTTTGATAGTTCCATATGAGAAAAAGATACATGAGCCAGTGATGCCTGATTTCCAACAAGACGGAAAGAACCTTGGTCCCTTGTGACACTCTTGAGCCAGTAACCAGCACTGGTGCCACTTCCCTCTAGACCTTTTGTTAAGTGAGAAGTTAAAAGCTTGTTTCCTTAAATATAGTATTACTTGTGGCTTAAATCATCTTGTTACAGGTGCCTTGGGAGGTAATGAGTTCAATGTCCTTGGAGGTATACAAGCAGAGTCTGGAAGTTCACTTATAGGAATATTGTAGCAGGGGCTCAGGCTTCAGATGGGGTTTTTACTAGAGGACAAGTAAGGTCACTTCTGGTCCTGATATTCTATGATTGCCTTCTTGCCCCCATCCAATCCCAGAGCAAGTCACTCTGCATGACTCCTTAAGTCTGTGTGTACTGAGCCAGGCTGGCAGCCACAGCCGGCACTCTCTGTGAGTCATCTGTAGTGTCAGGCCCTGGAAAAAAGCAGAGGCTGTGATGTCACAGCTCCTCCAATGACACAGCATCAGGGGACAGCCAGAAATAGACATGTGGAAGCCCTTGCCACTGGCGCTCTCTTGTACTCTGAAACAACCCATTTCTCTCAGCTCAGACACCAGCCTGATGGAGAATTGGAGAACCAAAATAGATTGAACGTCTAGCTGTCCTCCTAGAATGCCCCATCTGCTCTGACAAAGTTCTGGGGACACCCAAGGTGAAATTCATCCAGCGGAACCCTGAGAATGTGACAGATTTAACTGGGCTTTGGTTCCTAACCATAGCAGGCCATGCACAAAAAGAGGCCCTGGGAAAATGTCTCAAGTCAGCTTTGACCTCAACACATTCCTGAGGTCTGAGGTTGGGACATGCTGGAGAGCAAGGTCTGTCTTGTCTCTGACTTCTGGTGCCATGGGCTGTTGATTGCTGTTGGATGTAGCAGCCAAATCTTTTACAGCCACACCAGCTCTCAGATAGAATGCAAAGACACTGGCAAACTCTGACAATTCTGCTCGGAAACAACTTATGCATAGTATTAATAATCATAGCAGCAGCTAATATTTGGTAGGCTTTTAGGGGATCATTTGATAGTATCTACGTCTTTCCATAAGTCCAAAACCAATTGAGAGGTAGATATAAGGAAATCGGAAAAAAATGGATATCAAAATGTGAGATCTATTATTTGACAAATGTTAGGTTGGAGGATCTGACTTAGGAATGAGGCAACAATGGATGTCTTAACGTGCCCCAGAGAAGAATTTTTTCAGATCTCCTCTGTTGCACCTAATGCATGATTGAGAGCAGATCCCAATGTCTCCTTCCAAACGCACCTCTAGGAATAAACAGAAGGACAGCATTACAGACCATGGACTAATCATAAGACAATTTGTGCCTCAGTGTCTTCCGCTATAAAATTCAGATAGTAATTTCTCTTTTGCCTTTCTTACATAGTAAAACACATTTCGAAAAATCATAAAGTAACTCATACATATACAATGGGGTAATATTTTTAAAAAATCATTTATTTTTTTTTCTTTTGTCTTCCCGACCACATGGGCTTTGCCCCAGATAGCTGGAGGAGTCTGTCGCCTAGAACAAGGAAGGGAGGGTAGGAATGCCAGAGGAGGGATGCAGACACCCATAACCAGGCCGTACTTTGGGGTGAAGGTTGCCTAGATTTCTTTAGCTGACCATTTAGCATTCTTTATCTGAGAGAGATCTCCACAAGAAGGCCAAGTAGAAGGGCCTGTCCCTTTCTGGCTTCAAAGGTAGTGAGAATCAGAAGGAGAGAGAACAGAATGAAGAGACCTGGACCTAGTATTCACATCCCTGTGTTGGCTTTGGCATGGGAAACAGGAGGCTCCTTAGACCAACTGGGACACCACGGTGAGTAGATTTGCTTCTTTGCCAGCCTAGGGCGCAAGGTGAGCCTTCTAGTCCTGTGTGGTGGAGGCCGGAGTCAGCAGTAACCTGACAGTATGTTTGGGAATCTTGCCAAAGTGGGTTGTAGTGGTTGGGGCAAACTGGCCCCATGGTAAAGATTCCAGGTCAGACCTGCCAGGTGGGGAGGGTGGAGTTCCAGCCATACCTTAGAGAAGTCTACGGTGCTAGAAGTAGGCAATGTGAGCCCAGGCAGCTCAGGGTTGCCCAGGCTCCCTGTTATGTTTAAGGCAAGGAAATAAATGATGGTAGATGTCATGCCAGCTTCCACTTCTACCATGCAGGCCAGAGGGCAGGCAGCAAACAGAGGGGCAAGGGACATATGTGATCCCTAAACCAGGGCAGGTGGAAGGCATCCCTCAACCCTACATACCACCATGATGCTTGTGAATCACATCTTTCTCTCTTCACCCTTTTCTTTTTCTTTTTTCTTTTTTTTATTTCAGCATATTACGGAGGTACAAATGTTTAGGTTATGTGTATTGCCCTTGCCCCACCTGAGTCAGAGCTTCAAGCGTGACCATCCCCCAGACAGTGCACATCACACTCATTATGTGTGTATACACCCATCCCCTCCTCCTCCCTCCCATCTGCCCAACACCCAATGAATGTTATTGCTATATGTGCACTTAGGTGTTGATCAGTTAAAACCAATTTGATGGTCTTCACCCTTTTCTTATACCCAAAATTCATCTTAATGGAGAAGCAGGGAGAGGTTTTCTGAGGAGTCAAAAATTTTTATTCAAGGGAAGACTGACACTACCTAAAGTGACCATTTAGATAATAAGAACAGACTGAATTTAAACTAGATTGGTCATTTAGTTCATTTTTCCACCTACTGTCAGATGAGGGTTATAGATGAATGTAAGTTCAGTTACGGGCAAAATAGATTCATTTTCATCTTCAATCAAGTTGAAGTGTGAACAAAATTGTGTGATCCAATTACATATAATATTGTTGTTAAACAGTTCTGAGAGTAATGTATCTAAACATTGAATTTTTAAAATATTTAAGTGACATTAACCTTTGACTGAAACAAGATAATATATGGAAAAGTTCCTGGCATATATTAGGTGCAAGGTGAATATTAATTATTTTAATGCTGTTGGGGTCAATGTCAGGAAAGATAACAGCTATATTTTTTTTTTGGATCACAGCTCTTGGTTCTGCATGTAGAGCCTGAATATTGGGCAGGATGGACCCAGAAGAGCATCACTGCCTTCCCCCCGTGTGCTTTTGCGAGGAAGCGTGGTCCGGAGCAGAGATCCGTAAGCCTGGTCTGTCATCAGAATCATCTGGACGGCTTGTTTAAAAATATAGATTATTTCTCCTCTGTTTCCCCTTGTGATTATGATTCAGTATTTCTGGGGAGGTGCCAAGGCATCTTTTGAAAACCATTAAAAGTCTGTTCCGATGGCATTTTAAATACCAGGGGGCACTGCCGTACAGATCCAGCTCTCTCTTTCCTTCTTTGTGGTTGACTTTTACAGACGCATGTATGAGTGGACTAGAGAAAGTCAGACTTAATTGTTTTTTTAGTTTTTGTCTGTGCAAATTTCTGTGTCTCATCAGCTCGGCTTCTGTCGATTCCCTAAATTCCAAAACAAAACAAAGGTGAGGGGTATTGGGCTCTTTATTGGGTCAGGTCAAAGAAAATGGCATCTCCCCTTCACATCAGCAGAACACAAAGTCTCCAAGACAAGAGCAAAGATTAGGTGTGAGGGGAAATCCTCCAGCTGGACAGAACCATTTTGTGGTTTTTCTCTCCTCTTTATCCCTGTTTTCAGGTCCCAGGGGTACGCTGCTCTTATCCACTCCCAAACAGAGGAGTTTCACTGCAGCACAACACAAAGTGCAAAGCAGGAAAAGTGTGTGCTGCAATTCCTGCAGGAAAATCCTTTCTCTCTGGGGTCCTATCACTTTTATCCTACCTCTGCCACCACTTTTAGGGTACTATCACCTTAACGTGGCCTCCCTAGCTCTTTGAGTCATCATTTTCTGTGTGTCACCTGACCAAATGATGGCCTGGCTGAAGCTGGCAAGTGGCCATTGTGCTGAACATAAGCGTTCCAGTAAAACATGGCTGATTAGCATAGAAATCTCCATAAGCCTTTCTATTCTAATTTTGCTGTTAGAATTCTGGCCCCTTCGGAGGTCATGCTAACCTAGTTAAGGCTCTTAGAGAAAAGACTGTCGTTCCAGCACATTGCATTTGCATTAAAATATATTGTCCTTCAGCTGACATGCTAACCAGCAACAACCATCATCTGCAACTTCAGGCAGAACTTGAACCGCAGGGCATCATCTGTTATTTAAGTTGGAATCTGGGAAGCTCAGTGAAAATACACGACGGGCACTAAGACATTAACGTCCCTAAAGTTCTGGCTGTGTGCGCTTTGTTCCGGATGAAGTGAAAAGATTCTGATGAAAAGTAGATTACTGGCCGGGGCACGGTGGCTCACGCCTGTAATCCTAGCTCTCTGGGAGGCCGAGGCAGGCGGATCGCTCAAGGTCAGGAGTTCAAAACCACCCTGAGCAAGAGCGAGACCCCATCTCTACTATAAATAGAAAGAAATTAATTGGCCAACTAAAAGTATATATAAAAAAATTAGCCGGGCATGGTGGCACATGCCTGCAGTCCCAGCTACTTGGGAGGCTGAGGCAGAAGGATTGCTTGAGCCCAGAAGTTTGAGGTTGCTGTGAGCTAGGCTGACGCCACGGCACTCACTCTAGCTTGGGCAAAAGAGTGAGACTGTCTCAAAAAAAAAAAAAAAAGAAAAGTAGATTACTACAAAGTGAAGGATGCTAACTGCTGGGTCTTTGGTGTGTTGCATCCCATAGAGACAAGGTGGCATTATGGAGGCAAGAATGCCAGAGTCAGACTGTGCGGTTCAAATCCATGCTCCACTACATATGAATTTTGGAGATTAGTGACAAGAAAATAGTACATATCTCATCAGGTTACCATGAGGCTTAAATGAGATCATCTCCGTACAGTAGTATGCTACCTGTGTACAGTCAATTCTAGCTATTATTATTAATTATTAATCTTACATATGTTCAATTGATAACTATTTTTATTAATAACAATAACAAACCTACAGAATGGTTAATCCTTCACATGGCTCATTAATATGATTCTTGGGAAACTATTTTGGAAAGATATCTAGGTGTTGGAGATTCATTAATAATGAGAAGGGATGGTTTCTCACCTGTAAAGATCATATTCCAGAAAGAAAACCTGAAAGTGAGTGAGTTGTCCATCACTGTGGGTTCAAGAAGAGAGTATGAGATCACTTTTCAAGGATGTTATAGGTTTTTTTTTATTGGTTGGAAGGTTGTAAACTACTTAGTACAATACCTAACACCATATACTAAACATACAGTGTTTTTTAATATTATTATTGTTGTATTAATATTGTTTCTACCTGTACTTGTGCTTAAACATTATGATAACCTTGTGGGAAAGGCACTGTTATTATCCCATGTTACTGATGAGGAAATCAAGGCTCCGAGAGCTTACCCAATGTCACATAGTTTATATGCACCGTGCCAAGATTTAAAGCAACTAGGTTGGCACTTCCGAAATTCTTGTTTGCTTGAGTTGACTTGTCATAGCCTGTGTCTCTCAAAAACAATTGGCAGAATTGGACTTGTCAAATGTCTGGTGATGGCAATGAGCTTTTAAGGTCTTTGTAACATGTCCTTGTGAGGAAAGAGCTCACCCACTTTGGTCGCCAGGAATTCCCTGTGGGTTTTACTATTATCACTTCGTGACCTTAAGAGATTGTCTACCTCACTCTCTGGCTTCAGGCAAGACTCTATCTAATCCGTCCCCAAGAAAACCTCTAATTTTAAAATATTCTTACAGAAGTGGGGAACCTATATTCTTTCTTTATGACCTTTAAATAAAATTAGACTCTAAGATATCAGTGTTGGAAGAAACTGTGAGGATCATTTCAGCCAACTCTTCTATTTTATATCTGAGCACTAGACTAAGGAAGGATGGAAACTTCCAAAGTTTACTTGGTTCACTGCTATGCAGCTTGGTGGCCGAGTGTGGGCTCTGGAGCTTGGTGATCTGGGTTTGAGTCCCAGTCCTATACTTCCTAGCTGTGCAGCTGGGAACCAGTTTCTTAGCCTCCTTTTGCCTCAGTTCCCTTCCTTATAAAATGGTGGTAATAACAGCACGTATCGCATAGGGTTACGGTGAAGATTAAATCCATTCCTATGTGTAAAGTACTTGGAACAGAGGCAGACAGATGGTAAAGTACATGTAAGTCTTGAATGTTCTTCTTGTTGTTTTTGTGGTGGACAGCACTGGGATTTGGGTCTAGATTGCTTAACTCCCTGCCCAGTGCTCCTTTCATCTCCCTAAATTCTCTTCCATCAAGATCTTTTTTGTATCTAGCCAGGGTTTATCCTGCTTTAGTTTGACCCAAGCCCACGTGTTCTCTTCTCAGTCTGGACACCTATGCAGTTCTTGTACATATTATCTTTGCACATCATGATCCTGGGGCTCTGAGGTCAGACTGACCTGTGTTTGAATTCCAACTTTACCACATACAGCTTTCTTAGACTCCCCATGCATCTGTTTCTTCATTTGTAGGCTGGGGTTAACAAAGAGCATCTACCTTATTGGGGTTGCTGATAGGATTAAATGAACCACTTTAGCAGAATGCCTGATACTTGCTAGGTGCTCAATACAGGGCAGTACATTATTGTTATTACTACTGTTACAGCTCCGTATGGAATTTTCCAAGTCAGGCATATTTTCTTCTTACAGATTATCTGTGTAGGCTGAGCCATCAGTGAAAAGGAGGCTGAGCATCTCAAAACTAGAACATCTGAGAGTACGGAGCCAACGTGACATGCAGGTGAGTTAGCCTTATGATCCCCAACAATCAGTCCTTGGACCAGATGCATCAGAATCCTCTGGAATGCGTGTTATCATATGGATTACTATGACTCACTCTGTATCTGTTGAATCAGAATATCCTAAGGAAAGGGATCTCAGAGAATGTATGTTTTAAATCTCCCTAAATATACATGATAGCCTGCCAGATTTGGGAATCACAGGATTAGACAGCTACCTAAATGAGGTGACTTGAAGAGGACCAAAAGATTTTCTTGTAATTTATTTCCCTTATGACCTTCTATTCATCCATTTATTTATCTGTCTGTCCATCCATTCATCAACCAAACATGCGCTAGTGCCCAGTGTTTGCCTTATGACCTGCTACTGCTGTGGTTGGTGCAAAGATGAATGATCAATGCTCTCTAAAAGTTGATAGTCTAAGAAAATGGATACATTATATATAAATATATATAAATTATATAGATATAAAATAAAAGATGTGCTGTGAGGGTTCAGAAAATGTATATTTATTATAGGTTGTAGTGAAAGAATCAGGAGAGGTTTCATGGTTTATAAGGGCATCACCTCCCTTTGGGTTCCTTCTCTAATTCAAGCTTCTCTTGTTCCTGACTGTTTGCATTAGATACCAATCCTGTGGATTTCTGTAGCTTGCTGGAATTACTTTTTACACACTACACTGGAGTTATGTGGTTGCTCACATGTTTTACTTACAGGCTGAGGGTTTGACGAAGGGGAAGGCTGCATCTGAGTCATCACCTCTGCTCCCCGCTCTGAGCTCTGTGCCTGGCTCTGACTGAGGAGCTGCCATCAGTGCTCAGTGCACATTAAAGAAGTTGGGTTGCTGTACTGGTTACGCAAAGGGGTGGGGACAGTGGGAATAGCCTGGAGGGACCCATCCTGGAGCACCTGAAATTTGAATCAAGTTTGGGCCTTAGTTTTTAGGCAATGAGCCTAAGACCGTTTTGGAAGCTGTATCCTTTGTCCACACACACAAAAAAAATTCAGCAAGGGCAAGAACTAGGGCAGTCTATCACAAAGCATAGGAAAGATACAGAGATAATTTTAGGCATAAACTATGATAAATCACATTTGAGTTATGAAGTGAGACAGTTATTCCCTTTTTAGTTCTATTTCATTTGTCTGATTATTTCAGGGAGACAGTCTCAATTGGGTACTAGTGTTTCAATACCTAACACTATTTTTTCATTTTATTTATTTATAATTGACAAATAATAATTAGGCATATTTGTGGGGTTCGATGTGATGTTTTTGGTGTATGTATACTTTGTACTATCTCTCTAACACTTTCTAATCTACCTTTTTAACAAAGAGAAAACAAGCCTCAGGCTCAGAGCCTTGGCAGATATATTAGTTATCTATTGCCACATTAATGTACATAGGAATCATTCAAAAAACCTCAGTGCCTTTCAAAACAAAGCTTCATTTATCAAAAATCTGCAGGTCGGCCATTAAAGGCAGTGGTGGGTGTCTTGGTCTTGGTCTGGACTTGCTGTCCAGTCTCGTAGTTAGATTTGCAGCTGGGTCTTGGCTAGGGTCGTGGGGTTCTGCTTTATGTGTTTCTCACATCTGTCCAGCATGCTGTCCCAGGCATGTTCTCATTGTAGAGGAACAATCCCAGTCCCACAGAGCTTGTCGTGCCTCTGTGTGTCAAATCTGTTAACACAACATCAGACAGAACAAGTGCTACGGGTGAATTCAGAACCAAGAGCCAGAGACAGGAACCTTGCCTATTTAGTGAGAGGAACCCAAAGTCATGTGGCAAAGAGGCATGCTATAAGAAGGGATGAAAGACTCATTAATCGTAACAGTGTCTCTACTAGAGCAGGAAAGATTGTCTAGCCACAATTCAGTAGCATGTCTTTCATTGCATTTTGTTTTTAACTGTCTTGTTTTTGAGGCAAGTGGCATAGGTTTCTACTTATGGTAGTGATATAAAGTTTCCTTTTAAAACAACTTTATATGAGGCAAATATAAGTGGATGTAAAGAAAAAAGTGTTTTAAAAATGTGGTGCATATCTCGTACAGCTCTGGCAAAAATCATCAGACAAAGGAAGTGACAAATTTGGAAAATTCTGAACCAGGATGACTGTGATTGGGACTGTAAATGGGGGATGCATGCAAGAAATGTGGCAGACTCAGCAAAATAAGCTTAATAACCTTGTGGGTTCAGCTGAGTCAGACGCTAAACAAACGTTTGTTAAGTGTCAACTACCTGCCCGACACGGTGGCGGGAGCCAGAGTTATAAAGATGGAAAGCTCGAAGTCCCTCCTAAAGAAGGTTATAATCTAGTGGGTGAGAGACACATGACAGGTAACTCTGACACACTCGGGTAAATTGTATATTTTAGTCGCGGTGCTCTGCATGCCCACAGAAAGGGCTCTAAGCTTAGGCTGGGGAGTGGGCATTGGGAAAGGACTTTCTAGAGGAGGCTCTGGAAGGATAAATAGAGGTTGCCCTTGTGAAAAGGGTGAGGGGGGCTCTCTAGGTGTGAGCAATGGCACTCAGAGTGTGAAATTCTCTTTGGGAAAGTTCATTCTTATTGAAACCTGATGTTTGAGACAGGAGATAAGACCCGCTGGGAGCAGCCAGCGATAGACAGCTCTGTTTGCCAAGCTAGGCAGCTTAGAATTTGCTGTTATGGACAACAGGGCGCCACTGACAGTTCTCGAGCAGGGAAAACACATAGCTAGATTTGTGTTTTAGAAATTTGCCCTCCCAGCCCTGCCTCCAGAGAGATATCACATCTAATCAAGCCACATTTAGCAATATATAAATACACACACATGCAGTCATGTGTCACTTAACAATGGGGATACGTTCTGAGAAATGTGTCATTAGGCAATTTCATTATGTGAACATTATAGTGCCTACTTGCACAAACCTAGATAATATAGCCTACTATACAACTAGGCTATACAGTATAGCCTATTGCTCTTAGGCTACAATCCTATATGTCAATGTTACTGTACTAAATACTATAGGCAATTATAACACAATGGTTAAGTATTTGCATATTAAACATATCTAAATATAGAAAAGGTACAGTAAAAATACAGTATTATAATTTTATGGGACCACTGTTGTATATGTGACTCATTTTTGACCAAAACATTATTATGCAGTCCATGACTATATACACATATACATCATATATGCATGTTTTTATATTTATAACATATTTATATATATATATTCTCTACAAAAATTCCTACCAGCTGTTTTTCTAGTTTCTGTTTGCAAATTTCCAATGACAGGGGGCTCATTATTCTACTAATGGGCCTGTTACAGTCTGGATTGTAACCAGGTGAAAAAGATAGACTTGAGGAACACAAAACTGGAAATGGGGACAGTTGTAGTATCCAGGTGAGGGACCTGGAAGAGCTGAAATGAGCAAAGAGAGCCCAGGTGTAATGACAGAGAAGTGAGCTCCTTGGGTTGATGCTAAGTGCCATAAAAATGTGAATTAGGTGAAATTATAAAGTGGCTGTGCTCACTCTAGAGCCCAAACTTGCCATGCAAACAACTCCCCAACCGCACAAATATCTATCTGTTCCTTTAAATGGACAAAGCAATGCTGACACCCAGTGGCTGGTTCAGATCACCCACAGCTCCCAGAGAGAGGATCCCGAGGGAGGTGACAGTCAGCTTGCTCAACTCTGGTGGTCAGAGCATCCCAGGATCCTTAGCTGAAAGGAAAAGTATAAATTCAGCCAGCAATGGCCGGCCATGTGATGCGTTTGGCACCACATAAAGGATAATTTCCAGTGAGTTTAATGCAGACAAAAGAGCTAAATTAAACCTGCAGATGAGAACAGCATTGCATCAAAGGCAGCCTCTTCCAAAGCAGAGGCAAAAGCAATTACCTTCTGAGTTCCCTGGGGAACTTCTATCCACAGCACCAATAAGAAGTGAAATACTTAAAGGTCAGTTTTCGCAGTCAAATCAGCACTCTGTTTGTATGGCTATGTCACAAGAGGGCAGGCTTCCTGCTTTGGATAGAAGCCACTCACCTCCCATTCCAAGAGTCAAGATATGTTAGAACAACAAGAAACTTGACAGATCAGATGGGGAAACAGGTCCAGGGAGGGAAAATGAGTTTCCTAAGGTCTCAAAGCAAACTACTAGCAGAGAAGAAACATCAGTTTGCTTGTTGTCTGATCAGACTTGATGGCTGGTGCTCCAGCAGCCATCCTGGAACATGTGACAAGGGCCACAGTCAGATGGAGGAGCAGAAAAATGGAAGAGTCTGGTCATGAACAAATTAATGGAGCTGCCATACCAACCTGGAATGTAGACTTTCAGATTTTTATGAATTCTCATCCATGCCCCAAACAGTCACCATCTGTATGTTGTTGACGTGTATCATCTATCTGCTTGCTCTCACTATTTGAACATCTTAGTGGAATGTTTGGAACCAAACTGAGCATCTTCTCCCCACAAATTTGGTTTTCCTACAGTGCCTTCTATCTTACTAAATGACACCACCATCCACTGCACAAAGTGGAAATAATAGAGGAGCCATCCCTGACTCCTTCCTTTCCTTATCCCCATATCTAAAGAATCACAAGGCTTGAATACATGACTTCTCAGTTATCCTCTTTATCTGGGAAGGGTGTTAATGCACTTCCTAACACCCTCCCCACCGTTGCTCCACCCCTTCCTGCGTTATTTTTTGCTGTAGTACTTATCACCATCAGACACGTTTTGCTTGTTTGTTTATTGTCTCTTTCCTCCCTGTGAGAATGTCAGCTTCCGTGCCTGCCCTAGTTTATGTTCTCCTTCCCTTTCCTCGAGGACACTCTATTATATTACACTCTACTATTTTCTTGATAATTCTTATTAGCATCTGAAGTGACGCTTGCCTGTCTATGAGACTAGGAATGTTGTCTGTTTTATACATGGTTGATGACTAATACAGTGAGAGAAGAGCAGAGATTTTGTCTGTTCGGTTCACTACTGTGTCGCCAGTACTTAGAACTGTGCCTCGTACAGGCAGGTGCTTACTAAATGCTTATTGATGCATGAATATGAACACAGGTACACACTAAATGCACATACAGTGCTTGGAGAATAGCAGTATCTGGCGAAGTATGCCCAGGGTAAGCAATTGCCTGATTGTGACCTGAAACTCCACTACCTGTCCCTCGTTCTTTTTGCAGATGACAGCTGTGAGAGCCAACGTTGCCTATGTGAGAGCAGGACTCAAAAAGGCAGTCTAGGGTCTGATAGAGAGAAAAAAGTATTTACTTCAGACCTGGCATCTGAAAAGGGAGGTAGGGTTCCTGGGAGACATCATCTCAGGTCAACTGGATCTACCTCTTTTAGCTTTTGCTACTTTCTCTAATAGCCAACATCCATAAGGAAGATGGCTGACTACTTGTTCATACCATAGTTCAGTTGATTTTTGACTGAATCAACTTATAAAAAACAAACAAACAAATAAATGAAAGTGCCTACTCTAGTCAAGGTATTGCAAGGGAAATAAAGAGAAGGTCTTTTTATTTTCTTTTTTGTTCATTCCCTGACCCCATATTTGAATTCTTTGTGAAGCAGCCAGAATATTCCTTCCTTCTCCCTTTCTTCCCCTCATTTTCCATCTCTCTCTTTCCCTCCTTTCCTCCTTCATTGGCTTAGCACAATAAAGTGCATTTTTATTCCATAACAACCCAACATTATTGTTCCTGGTCTGCAGGGGGTTCCTCACGTGGGTATCTAGGAGACCCAACATGCCACTTTTGTCTTGGAACTCTGAGCTTTCTTAAGGCCTCAGAGACTTTTGCAGATGGGGAAAGAATAGGAAGGATAGTGCATGGAGGGTTTTGATTAATATAAGTCAAGTGCATGATCTCTTTAAAATGTAAATAGTATAGTGTCCTGCCCTGCCTAAGACCTTCAGTGGCTTCCAACTTCCCTTAGAATAAAATTCAGATTTCTTGCTGTAGCCCATGGGGTGTTACATGACTGGACTTTGCCTACCTCTTCTTTTTGTTTTGTTTCATTTTTAATTGACAAATAATAATTGTATATATTTATGGGGTACAGAGTGATGTCTTGAAACATACACTGTGGAATGATCAAATCAAGTTAATTAAAATAGTCATCTCACATATGAATATAGTTTTTATTTTTGGTGAGGATATTTAAAATCCATTCTTTTAGCTATTTTGAAATATATAACACTTATTATTAACTTTAGTTACCATGCTGTGTAATAGACCATCAGAACCTATTCCTCCTGTCTAACTGAAACTTTGTACCCTTTGATCAACATCTCCTCTTTTCCCATCCACGCTCCACCAACCTCCACCCCCAGCCTCTGGTGACCACCATTCTACTCTACTTTTGAGTTAGATGTTTTTTAGATTCCACATAGAAGTAAGATCATGTTCTATCTGTCTCTCTGGGCCTGGCTTATTTTGCTTTGCATAACATTTTCTAGGTTCATCCATGTTGTCTCAAATGACAAAATTTCCTGTTTTTTCAAAGGCTGAATAATGTTCCGTTGTGTATATATGCCACATTTAAAAAATTCATTTGTCCATTGATGGATACTTAGGTTGATTCCATATCTTAGCTATTGTGAATAATGCCACAATGAACATGGGCATGCAGACATCTCTTAGACACACTGATTTCAATTCCTTTGGATATATACCCAGAAGTGGGATTGCTAGGTCATAGAACCCCAGTTTTGGAACAGGATTGGGTGCCATCTGATCATCTCATCACTATCAGATGCATAGATATGCTTTGTGATGGTTCTTCTGAGGTTTCCTAACTTCTTGAACACTCTGGTGGCAGAGTGCCCATTTTCTCCCTAGTAAACTCACTCCATTATGGTGTATTGGTTTTCTCCTCATATTGAGATACAATCTGCCTCCCTATGGCTTCTCCCCAAAAGTTCAATTTCTACTTGATCAGCCCTCCAAAGGAGATTGCCCCCCATACCCTATGGAAGCCCATCAAGGGTGTCAGGGGAGTTTTTTGACCCTTCTTTCCTTCTAGAAGAATAATGCCAGATTCTTTCTGGGCATGGTTTATCTGCCTTTCTCTGCAAGGAAGTGCAAAGCCTTTGCTCAGGTAATATATGGGTGAACTCATTTTTAGCTCCTGCACTTTTTTGGAGGATCTGTGGGTCCAACATGAGTTAGTGGGGTTTCTAAGCCCATCTCATCTGATTTCTCCGAATCTCATCACCTAGCTGGGATGGTAACAAAAACCCATATGGCACAAAAGCAATTTCTTCCTGGAACTGTGGGAGCTGTTATCTGTTGCTCCTTGGATGATGCTATTAGCATTACTTACAGCTCCCATTCCTCCTTCACAGCCTGAAATCGCAGGCATGGGAGAGGCTGATAAAGAAACTGGCTTATATATGCCTTTCCTTTCATTGCTGATATGCGTGTCCCTTGTGGGTTTCTTGCAGAATAATGGAATTGTAAAGTGAGGAGTAAAGTTATGTCATTGGGTTAGGGAATATGGAGGTCCATTGTGATGAACTGTTCTGCAGGTTACTGATGCAGGTCTGGAGGTGGGCAGCATTTTCAGACAAAATAAAGCATTTTGCTTCTCCTCCCTCCAAAAAGCAACTGGTATAGGGAAGGCTGGCTGCCCTGTGCACAAATACCAGCTCTATTTATTTGTGGAGTGACCCTGGCAAGTTACTTTACCTCTCTGAGCTTGTTTAAAATGTGAGAAAATGGTCCCTATCTGATACAGCTGTTATGAGGCTTAATTACACTTTGGTGTTTTGTATGCCATCGGTTCTTAATATACATTAGTTTAGATCAATTGAACTCAGCTGAGGTTTCTTTTATTAGCCAAAGGGCCATGTTCATGGGATTTAAATCTCTATCCCAGACATCTAGCTAAACCTGCTTATTAAATAAGGTGGAACCACAGAGAGGCAGAGGAATTTCTAGTAATGACAGCCAAATATGCCTAGTGCTTTATACTTCTGCAGAATGCCTTCTTGTGTGCTGTTTCATCGAATCCCTATGACAACCCTATGAGGTAAGGATAATTATTTTACATTTTGCAGATGAGGAATCTAGGACACAGGAAGGTTATTTAACTTGTCCAAGATCACAGAGTTAGTGAGGAACAGGTTGTTTTTATAGCCCAGAAGACCTAGATAAGGACCTTGCCTTGAACTCTGGTCTTCTGATTTTAAACACTGTTCTCACTTTCCTTTGTTTTTTGTTCGACTTATAGGAATATTAGCCTTATGTTACTCATCTCTGTACCTTCCAGGTTAGTGCCTGGCACACAAATGGAACTAAATAGGCATTTGCAGAATTGAACAAAAAGTTTTAAGCAGCTATGTATAATATATGAATTTTGCAGAAATGGAGCTTAATAGTCCTGGTATATTAGGTAAGACAACTTGTAAATAAGCCCCTACATAGCCACCCTGGATCTTGCAAAAGGTTATTCCTGCCCCCATTTCTTAGCTTATTTGTGTCTTGGATTGGAACGTTTGAGAATTCTATCATGAAAACAATTGTGGGAAAGAAAATCTAATCCAGAGAATCTGTGTTTTTATAAATAAAAGAGGAGAAATATTGCGAGCATCAGATATTGCTTAGGGAAATGGCATTCAGTAAGGGGAGGGTGTAGGTTTGGGGATAGGTTTCTGATCCAAGCCATAGGGATCTTCATGAATTGTAGGTCTCTATGTATCTATCCCTGATTCTAAGGTAACCAACCCATCCCCTACCTGGTGTGGCCAGTAGGGTGTACTAGTGACAACAGACTTCCAGCCATGCCCTTAGTTTATTATCTTTCCTGACCTATCTTTTTGACCTTTCTAGCACTTGGTGCCCTTACCTGATCCTAGCTTCCTGCTCCTGACCCTCCCTCATCTCCCATTCATGGTCTCTTCTTTGGGCCTGGCCTTTAGCACTACTCTGACGCTGACTTCTGGCTTCTCTTGATAATTAGGAGGAATTCTGTCTTTACTTTTTTCCTGGCTGCCTTGAGAAACACACACCTTCATGAGGGTAATTTCTTCCAATTAGCCCTATTTCTTCAAAAAGGAACTGATCTTATAAAAACTTTTATTTCTAATATGAAATAATTCTATTCATTCATTCCTGTATTTACTTATACCTTCATTCAATCAACGAATATATATTATCATCTACTTGCCAGACACATCAGTGCTGGCATCCCATGTGACTGGGACACAGTCCTTGCCCTGTGGAGCCCAGTGCACAGAAGGGGACATGGGGTAGCATGGTATTAATAGCTAAGAGCACATGAGCAGATCTGCGTTCTAAACATAGCTCTGCCTATGTTCCTTTGATCAAGATACTTAACCTCTCTGAGCCTGTTTCTCCATATGTAAAATGAGGATATTACTATTGTTCTATTAAGTCAAATATTCTGGGTTAGTTGCTCAGTACAGTGCCTAATACCTACTAAACACTCAATATATGTTGGCTATTGTTTTTATTAGCGAGGAGCAGAGAAGTAAAAAAATAATTAGAATAACTATTATCTGTGCTACAACAGGGAACATATAGGAGGCCCTTATCCAGGTTTCAGAAGGCTTCCTGGAACACAAGTGACATCCCAGCTAACAGCTTAAAGGTGAGCATGAGTTAGCAATGTTTAGGAAACATGGAACATTCCAGGGGGTGGGAACAGCAAGTGCAAAGGCTTGGATGAGAGTGACACCATGGCAACATGCACATAGCTCAGTAAGGCTAGAGAAAAATATTGAGAATGAGTGATGAGGGATAAGGCCAGTGTCCTGCTTTCTTCCTTTATTTTTCCTCCTGTGCCTCCCAGGCTATGATCCCATCTCCTTACCCTATTTTTCCTCTCTGCACAGGTATGATTTGCTAGGGGCAAAGGATGCCTGAGAGAAAGTTGCTTCCCCTTGATTACTTACTTACAGAATTGCTGATGCAGGTACCCCAAGGAAAACTTGGAGCCATATTCTAGAGACATTTCAGCCTTACACAGCAGGTCTGGTTACCATGGTTTGCTTCATTACCTGTTAAGAGGACATTTGTATGGAATGAAACAGTTTCTCTACCTTGTTCCTGACGCAGGTTTCTCCATAGCTGGCCATTTTTCTGGCAGTGGGGAGGTTGGGGAAGTGAGCAGGAGGTCACTGGGACATGTTTCCAACTCGCTTCTGGCATGGACACAGAATATTGGGCTGGGGGCCATTTTAGGGGTCACTTCTACTCCACTATGTCACAGAAAACTGTGAAAATTCCAAACCTAGGTCCCGAAAATGATAGGGCATAGGAAACAGCTGGGGCTGGTGAGGAGCATGTGACAGTGAGCGGTGTTGGCAGTGGGAGAGTGGATGCGAAGCTGTTAAAACCTGCCTCTCATTGTGGTTTTGATTTGCATTTCTCTGATGATTAGAGATGATGAACATTTTTTATATGAACTAAATACAAACTGCCTGACTTGACAAACCTAGTTTTTCATGATCTGACATCTACCTAGCTTTCCAGTATTATCTCTCACAACTTCTGCCTTGCACTTGACATTCCAAGAACATAGAAATGATTTCACTTCTCCACATATAGAGTTGCCAAATTTAGAAAATATAAATATAGGACACTTAGTCAAATTTTAATTTCAGATAAACAACTAATACATTTGTAGTATAAGTATGTGCCATGTAACGCTCTGTTCTTACCTTTGTTTCAGTTCATGCTATCACATCTCCCTGGAATTCACTTTCCAATTTTAAGACTGAAGTTCAATTACTATCTCCTATGGGACACCCATGCTCCACACTCTCTCTCACCAATCCTAGATGGATCAGATGATTCTCTTATAATCATATACAGCAATTACTATTTTGTGTGTCTTCCCTTATCAACAAAATTCCTTGAGGTTAGGGACCATGTCTTATTTGCATCTGTATTGTCGTAGTCCGTCATGGTGCCAGAATGTATTACAAGAACTCAGTAAATATTTGACAAATGAATGATTATCAAGATGCTAGTGTTTACATTTTCTCTTTATACTCAATTGGAAGAATACTTTTACCATTGCACGAAAGAAAATTAGAAGAAAACCTTTCTTAAAATGGAGTCCAAAACTCAACCTTGATAGAACAGTTTATTTCCCCCAGAGAGAGAAAAATAAAAATAAACGTACTGGAAACAAATTTTTCTTTTTCTTTTTTTTTTTAACATTGCTATACCTACTATGTTTCATAAGCTTTCTGCAACTTCTATGACCTCAAAACAATATGACGTACTGGCTCATATTGTTTGGTTTTTGACTTATGTACCCATGTGTCTTCAAATTTATATATTTCTCATATTTCAAACACTTATGGGCTTGAGAGACTAATATAAACCCCAGTTAATAACCTAAAAAGAAACTCACACTAACAGTTTAGTAAGTAAAAGTTTATTCGTTCATTGCCTACATTTTATTTTACTAAGAATACGTTTTTACTTAGCATTTGAAAAAGTGTTTCTGAATATCCATTAAATAATGAGTCACCTGCAAATTTAATATTCAATCCTGTGCTCATGGAGAAGACAGGTAAACACATTAATCAATGAGTAAGAAAATGTTAGTCAGATGGAGAATCAGAATACTGGAATGAAATTTCTGCTACCAGCCTGTCTTGTTATCAAAGCACACTCTTCAGTAGAGTTGTTAAATTACACAAAGATCTTAGAAGGTATAATATTATCTAGTCTTAGTCATAGAAGTTGGAGTAAAATATGCTTTATGCTGTATCCAAAGCATCTTGCCACTAGGTCTGGCTGCTGAACAAATACTTGACAATGGAAGGAACCTGGGATTCATAGATTGCTAAAAAATCATGGATGGAAATTGAGGATGAATTTATTAGTTTTCTAAGGCTACTGAAACAAAGTACCACAAACTGGGTGGCATAAAACAATAGAAATTCATTGTTTCACAGTTCTGGATGCTAGAAGTTCAAAATCATGGTATCAGCAGTGATGGTTCCTTATGAGCATTCTGAGGGAAAATCTGTTGTATTCCTCTTTCCTAGCTTCTGGTGATAGCCAGCAAACCTTGATGTTCCTTGGCTTGTATATGGATCATTTCAATCTCTGAATCCATCTGTGCATGGCATTTTCCTCTGTCCGTGTCTTCGCATCATCTTCCCTCTTTTTATAAAAACACCATATTGGATCAGAGCTTATACTAATGATTTGATTATATCAGCAAAGAACCTATATCCAAATAAGGTTACTTTCACAGGTACTGGGGTTTAGAACTGTCAAGATATCTTTTTGTGGGGACACAATTTAACCCAGAACAATCTGCCCTCCCAAAATCCATGTCCCTTGCATATGGAAAATACATTAACCCCATCCCAACATCCAAAAAAGTCTTAACCCATTCCAAAATCAATTTTAAGTCCAAAATATTATCTAAATATAATCAACTCCAAAAGTCACAAATCTTATTATCTAAATCATTTAAATAAACTGTGGGTAAGGCTACAGGTGTATTCCATCCTGGGGCAAAATATGTCCCCATCTATTGACCTGTGAAACCTGGGAGAGAAATTATCTGCTTCCAAGATACAATGGTGGGAACGGCACAGACATCTTATTCCAAAAGGAAGAAATTGGAAGGAAAAAAGATCCCACTGGTTTAAGGCAACACAGCAAGGAAAATTCCATTAGGTCCCAAGGCCTGAGAATAATTCTCTGTGATTCAATACTCTGTCCTCTGGGGCCACTGCTATGTGGCCTTGCCATCTTGGACCTGAGTGGTAGCCCCACCCTTTGGAAACCATGAGATGGCAGCTCCCGCCCCCCAGCCTGTGCTATCTCCAGCCCCTGCATCCATGGCTCAGCCCTTGAAGTCATTCTTTCTTCATTTTGTTCCACCTCTGTCCCTTTCTGTCCAGGTTGGCAATGCTGTGCTGGTAAAATTCTTAAAACCCTTTTCATTCTTCTGTGGATACCAGGGGAATCCATGCCATTAGGGATCTTTGGTGTTCCATGGGTTGTAGATGCATCACTCCAATCTATGCCTCCATCTTCAAATCACATCCTCCCTGTGTGTCTTTGTCCTCACATTATTTTCCCTCTTTTTGTAAGGACAATAATTATATTGGATTATGACACACCCTAATGTCTTGATTACATCTGCAAAGACTGTATTTCCAAATAAGATTATATTCACAGGTACTGAAAGTTAGGACTTCAATATGTCTTTTGAGGGGATACAATTCAAAGCATACAAGAGAAAGTCTATTAACTCCTTGAAATTATAAACAAAATTATGAGTTTTATGCACATAAGGGAATTTTCTTGGCAAAAGTTCTTGTTTCCCCACTTTTCATCAGATTCTAAAAGGGGTCCACACCCCAAAACACTAAGAGGGGTTCCAATGACAAAGTTCCCAAGTGTTCTTTGAAAGCTGCCTGTGACTTTAGCTTGATAGTATTGTATATCCAATCCATGATATAGGTGTCTCTCTAATGCTGACTGTGAAGAGCTAAGTAAGGGAAAATGAAAGCCCAATCAGATTGTTTTGACTGCAGGGCTGTGGCTTCAAATGCCTGACCCTTCTTGCATTCATGACAAGTAATTATGTTTATGTTATGCCAAATCAAGAAAATATCTCAGGGCTTGGTGTGGTGGCTCACACCTGTAATCCTGGCACTCTGGGAGGCTGAAGTGGGAGTATCGCTCAAGGTCAGGAGTTTGAGACCACCAAGAGCCAGACTCCATCTCTACTGAAAATAGAAAGAAATTAGCCAGACAACTAAAAATATATATAGAAAAAAATTATCTGGGCATGGTGGTGCATGCCTGTAGTCCCAGCTACTCAGGAGGCTCAGGCAGAAGGATTGCTTGAGCCCAGGAGTTTGAGGTTGATGTGAGCTAGGCTGACACCACGGCACTCTAGCCTGGGCAACAGAGTAACACTCTGTCTCAAAAAAAAAAAAAAAAAAAGGAAATATCTCAACTTCCTGCCTATATAATATGGATGTTGTGATATTTAGCTGTATTGAAAAATAACAAAAATCTTCAAAATTGCAAAATTCTTCCTGAGTTGAGCCCAGCTCAACTTAATCTTGCTTACCTTTTAAGTCACACATGTTAGGGGACAATTGTGCTACTTCCACAATATTTGTAAGTCTCAAGAGATTTGTTAAAATAAATAATTTGATTGAAAAGATCATGAAACCTTTTAAATATATATACAAACAGATTTCTAAGTATATGAGTCAGAATAAACTAGGTACAAATTTATAAGATTGTGATTTCATTATAATTATGTCTCATGATGATTACATTTTAGGTTTTTTGTAGCTAAGTAGCAATTACTTATAGTTTGAAAAGCATATATTAAAGGCAAATGTCTATTCCACTTGCGGGGAGGCAGGGCCACGAGGAGATTAGCTACTTCTCCTCACAAAGCCAGGTCCCTTAGATGGGGTAGCCATCACAGAGGATAAGAAAATTCATAGGAAATAGGGAGAATAAAAGAATACACAGAGACTGAGGTATAGTTTATAGTTTTATATAAGAAGATCAGATAAAAGCAGGGTTACTCAGATCTGGACCACATCTCTGTAAATGGTCCAGGATTATGGTTAGATTCACATAGATTTTTATAATCACAGATATCAATTACCAGTTGCCAGGGTAACACATTTACATATCAGATAGTGCAGTTGCTATGGAAACAGGATTACATAGTAACAGGTAGTAGGTTAGGGTCAAAAGTCCTTTCAAAGGGCTTCTAACAATTTCTAATCTATCTAGGTGAATAAACAGGTACACCGTCTTTCAAGGACTAACGTCTAAGTTCTAAGAGATAGTTATCAATTAACAGAGGAATAACAAAGAGTGGCTCTATATTTCTTTGATCTAGTTATTGTGGACTTAAGGCAGACAGTCAAGAGAGAGCAAGAAGCCCATCTCTACAAAACAAGTTGTTCATAGACACAGGGGTGCATCTCTGGGTAAAGGGCACTCATTGTCTCTGGCTCCCATCCTGTGAGCCAGATATTTACCTGTCTTGTCTTTCAAGAAGCAGGAAGGCTCACAGATTCTGAGATAACCAGGAAGCCTTCCTGGAATACATCCCTACCGGAGCTTTGAGAGCCCTCTCAAGGCAGAAGCAGCCCTTGATAAGCGAACTAATGAGTTTACATATTCCTTCAGGGCAAAACCCTGCAAACTTCTGTTTCTGTCTTTAATATAGCAAGGTTGGGCAATGCAATAAAATAATGGTCTTATGAGCCACATCTCATTAATTCCTCAATCATATTTCTCACACCACTAACAACAGTTTTAGCCTAATTTGAGATATTTAACAGACTTGACCATCATAATGGTTAAACCAGTCATTCATATAGATAAAGTGTGTGCTAATTAGGGTTGCAGATGACACTAACTGGTGAATTTGCTGGTACATTCAAATTGGGATTTAAATTCAAAATGGCCTGAATACTTAGATAAATAATCCATTAGAAACAGAGAGAGATTTAATACCTGTAAGTGCAAGATAGCATAGATGGCTAGAATGGGTAGCAGACTCTTCCCTATCTACTTATATCATGCCACTAATCTACTCTACACTTGAAGATTGATTTGTCTCAAACATAGCACTGGTCATGTCAGCGTACTGCTCACAAATTATGAATGACTTCCATTGTTCAACACGTTAAGTGCCAATTCCTCATTGTTGCATTTAAGGCCCCAATATAAACTTCTGTTATATCTGCAAAGTCCATAGATACTTGGAAATTACATGATGCATTTTTACTAACCCAGACTTCAAAAAATTATTAAAGAAAATTAGAAAATATTTTGAACTGAATGAAAATCTAACTACAACATATCAGAATGTGTGCGATTCAGCCAAATCAGTGCTTATTGGGAGATTTTTGTCATTACATGTCTGTATTAGAAAGTAAGAAAAGACTCAATTCAATAATATCAGCTTGCACCTTAAGAAACCATAAAAAAAGGAAATTAAACCCAAGGAAAGCAGAAAGATAGTAATAATAAAGATAAGAACAGAAATCAATGTAATTGAAATTAGAAAAACAATAAATATTATCAATGGAGTGAAAACTGTTTCTTTGTAAATATCAGAGGAGCTGAAGTACTCAAGAATTTTTTTAAAAGACTATTAAAAAGAAATGGCTTTTAACACAGCTTAACGTACAGGAAACTGCAATACAGAAAAGGATATATTATACAAGAGTTTACAGAATGGGTAAAAATGACAGAACACATTATAATCATATGAATGAATAAATGTCTTATAATGTAGCAGTAATTTATAATTGTTGAAATGTGTGTAATGGCCATCAACTTATTTAGATCTACAGCAAATGCATACAAAAGGAAACAATGTGATGACACAAAAAATAAAAAAGTTTATTTTGCAAGGGGAAAATGCTGTTTAAATATTAAATTGTGTTGGTAAGGAATAAAAACAGTATTGGAAAAAATACTAGTTCTTATTAATTCACTTATACCTTTTCTGGAGAGCAAGAACCTGTATTTAAAAAATGAAAAAAATGGAAGTATTATAAGATGATTCCATTGCAAATAAAAAATAATGTGTACATACTTTACAACTGAAAATCTATAGAAACACCTTTGGATCAAAATCCTTTCATACATCTCAGAGATCAACGACTTTCAGAAGAGGGCCATGGTCAAAAAATAAGGAGAAATGCTCACAGAGGGAAAGAGGCTATGTGGTTCTTCTAAGAAGAAAAGGAAAAAGGAACAAATAATACAATGATGAGAAAATCTTAAAGCACAACAATAATTTGTAATCATATCAGTAACCATTAATGATTTCGTTAGGACAGTGTGTGAATGAAAATATTAAAACGGTGGAATTGTTGAATGCAGAAAATGAGTATGTGACACATAGCTAGCAACAAAGCACATACTAGTATATACACAGTAGAGAAGCATTAACAAAATCATGAATCATAGCACTTTCTACATGGTATTTCCTTTGTGAAAGATAATCATGTGTTAAATTAAGAAACTGTGTTGAAAAGTAGTTTGTGAAAGAAAATGCTAACTGCTCTTATGAAAATGTTGCAACATTAATAGGAAAATAATAAAAGTTCATTTTCCAGTACAACTTGGAATTAATTGCAGTAAAAACAGAAGAACGTATTTTTAAAATAACATAATTTATTGTTATAAGCTTTGACAAAAGACATATCAAACAACACTCATAATAATGAATGTGATCATTATATTCCATCTCCTCATACTGCCTGCATACTGTACTTCATATAAACATTGGATGCAATCATGTCATAGAGAATATGGTTTAGATATAAATATAATACCCCTTTTAAAATATAAGCTAATGCTTTTACTGGAAGGAGGTCTTTAAAAAGAAGATAGATTCTTATTTGTGCAGCATTGTATTTGAAACTATAGGGGAAGTTGAATGACTAACTTTAGCTTATTAATTGCGTTGTAATTTTTTTTTCAAGTTAAACAAATGCTAGGTACACTAGAGGCTGAGTAGAATTCAGCAAGAATTTGATCAATATTGCAAATAAATAATTTAGAGAATGTGTATTTCTAAATCTCATTTTTAAATATCTCTAACATTTTATAATTGTAAAGATATTCATATGTGTTTCATAAATGTGGGACAATTTTGAAACCATAAATAAGCAAATAAAGAAATCACTTATATTTCAACTAGCAGAGAAAAACATTGTTGTTACTTTGTTCTATATTCTCCCAATTATACATAAATATGTCTATATGCACATAAATATGTCTCCCGCTGTCTTTCTTGTTTTAAATTTTTTTATTGCAGCATATTACAGGGGTACAAATGTTTAGGTTATGTATATTACCTTTGCACCATCCGAGTCAGAGCTTCAAGCATGTTCATCACCCAGATGGTGCGCACCACACCCCCACACCCATTAGCTGTGAATATACCCATCCCCTCCTCTCATCTGCCTGACACCCAATGAATGTTATTACTACATGTACACTTAAGTGTTGATCAGTTAATACAAATTTGATGGTGATCCCACTGTCTTTCAATCCTAATTTTAATATAAATAAGATTCAAATTTGGGGACATTTCTCATACCTAGATAATTTAGTTTTTAAATTTGGATTATAGGACTTCTGCTTCTGGCCACAATGTAGCAACAGGAATTAAATTTTCACTTCTAACTGATATGCCACAAAATCTAGATGAAATATATAAAACAACAATTTTCATTGGCCATAAGGCAATGAAAACTGATTTCTCAGAAATGAAAAGCAATGGAATACTATTCAGCCATGAAAAAAATAAAATCCTGTCATTTGTAGCAACATAAATGTAACTGGAGGTCATTATGTTAAGTGAAATAAGCCAGGCACAGAAAGACAAATATCTCATGTTCTCACTCATAAGTGGGAACGAAAAAAGTTGATCTCATGAAAGTAGATAGTATGACAATAGTTACCGGAGGCAGGGAAGCTGCGGTGAGGAGGATGAAGAGAGGTAGGTTAATGGGTAGCAACATACAGTTACACAGGAGGAATAAATTCTACAGTTCAATACTATGGTAGGGTGACAAGTTAACAATAATATATTGTATACTTCAAAATATTTGATAGCTAGAAAAGAAGATTTGAAGTGCTCCCAACACAAAGGAATGATAAATGCTTGAGGTGATGGATATCCTAAATACCCTAATTTGATCATTACCCACTGTAACATGTATTAAAATATCACATGTAACCCCAAAATATGCACAGGCAAGATCCTTCAGAGTACTCAATCTAAGACCCCATGAATTATGAGGTTTTCCACTCTGACTGATGGGAATAGGACACATTCCCAACGCTGACTGAGCTCCAGAGTTTTCTTGGCATAAGAACAGAAGCATTGATCTTTGGAACAGGACTGAGAATCCAGAGATGAAACCATCTGCATATGGTAACCTAATCTTTGATAAACCAGACAAAAATATACATTGGGGAAAAGAATCTCTTTTCAATAAATGGTGCTGGGAAAA
>CAUYRT010076692.1:0-17321 GCA_963574885.1 Lepilemur ruficaudatus
GTAATCCTAAGCACTCTGGGAGGCTAAGGCGGTGGATCGCTCAAGGTCAGGAGTTCGAAACCAGCCTGAGCAAGAGCAAGACCCCGTCTCTACTAAAAATAGAAAGAAATTAATTGGCCAACTAAAAACATATAGAAAAAATTAGCCAGGCACGGTGGCATATGCCTGTAGTCCCAGCTACTTGGGAGGCTGAGGCAGGAGGATCGCCTGAGCCCAGGAGTTTGAGGTTGCTGTGAGCTAGGCTGACGCCACGGCACTCTAGCCCGGGCAACACAGTGAGACTCTGTCTCAAAAAAAAAAAGTATGTGATGTTTATTTACCTACATCATATGTAAGTATCACTCTAAAGCAGCACCATCCAATAGAAATATGATGTAAGCTGCATATGTAATTTAAAATTTTCTAGTAGCCACATTCAAAAAATAAAAATAATGGAATGAAATTAGTTTAAAATATATTTTATTTAATCTAATATTTGTAAAATATTATCACTTCAACATGTACTAAATATAAAAGTCATCAGTATTTTATATTCTTTTTCTCATACTAAGTCTTCAAAATCCAGTGCATTTTATATTTACAGCACAATACCAACTGAAACATTAAATTTCCATCAGAAATACTTGACCTGTATTTAGATTGCATAACATTTACAGTTGTTCCATACTCAAGGTGTTCCAAATACTCATACTCAAGTTATTCCAAATACACTGAAAAGTTTTCCAATAATTGAATCAAGTATCATTTTTTGTTTTAATTCAAATTACATAAAATTAAATTCCTTAGTCACATTAGTCATATTTCAAATGCTCAATAGCTACACGTGGCTATTGGCTGCTGTATTGGACAGTGTTGCAGAGGCCAGCCTTTTAAGTGTCTTTTGTATAGCCAATTAGCATTTAACAGGTTATCACATAAATTAGATCTTAGTATCCCTGTTTTCAAATGAGGACATGGAGGCTCTGAGAAGTTATCACTCATATAAGATAACACAACTAGGGATTAGTTAAGACTCACACCTAGGCATTTGGACCCTACAGGCTGCTAAATCCTTTCCTCTGTCCCACTAGCTGAAAGAAGAGCAAAATGAAACATCTGTGTTAGGTGTGCAAATATCTGGGACTTTCTTAGATACTCTTCTTTCATGGCATATTGTTATGGCTACCATGTCATCCAAATTAAAAACACAGACACAGGCTTTGGAAAAAAGATTTTTGCACTTCTTTCAGGGATAAAAGACAATGATAGAAACATAGTTTTGAAACCAAAATATTAGAATTTGAGGACATATCAATAGTTTATGGCAGTAGTTTCCAACTTCTTTTAGGCAGTAGAACTCTTTTGTCCATGAAATCTTAGATAGAATCCTTATATATAAAATCAACAAAAGTGAAGCTGCTCTCTTAAATCATAGGTAACGGCTCTTAGAGTATTGCTACTTGACATCACCCTCTACCACATCCTCTCCTTGCCATGGCAGCCCCTGAGATAAAACCCTAGAACCCACACCACCATGAAACAGCATTCAAAAACCTTCAGAAAGAACTTCTGCTTTCAGAAAGATGGAGTAGATATACTTTTCCCTATTTCACCCACTAAGTACAGCCAACAACCCCTGAACATTATATATAAAACAAATATAAGAAGACTCAGAAAGCAGGAGAGAAGAACACAGATGAGCTAGAGACCTTGGGGCCTGAAGAACAACACTGTGGTGAATTCCTTCTTTTTTGGTTTTGATTTTTGCTTTTGCCTCAAATATCCCAAGCCCGATACTGGAGAAGCCAGTAAAGTGGAAACGCCAGTAGGTGCAGACCAAAAAAAGTCCTAAGAAAAGCCTGCCTTCCCTAGCCAAAGGACCAGGAAAGGGACAGCCTAGAAAGACAGAAAACGTTTAGACAGTAACTGCTCTACTCCAATCAAACACCATAGAGCTGCAGTTTCGAACCCCCGGCCTGCCCCCACTGTCCATGGAAAAATTGTCTTCCATGAAACTTAGCAAGGACCCCACCCCCACACAGGAGGAGGTGAGCAGTGAGCCAGCAAAGCTTCATCGGCATTTACAGCCACTCCCCATCATTGGCATCACCGCCTGAGCTCTGCCTCCCCTCCCCCGCCCCCTGCCATCCATGGAAACATTGTCTTCCATGAAACTGGTCCCTGGTGCCAAAAAGATCGGGGACCACTACCATAGAGAATACTGAAGTCTCCACCCCCATCTTCATCAGCAAAGGCTGAGTGGAAGACCCAAACTTCCACACTTGCTAGGCTGTAACAAGGCACCAAAAGACACCCCCCATTCCCTACCACAGTGTTGTCAGAGAAGGCCACACGAGGAACCAGGTCTTTCATCTCTACTCACCCATCTCCCAGTGTCAGTAGAGACCATATGGGGAACCTGGACTTTCACTCCCATCTGGCAGTAATGAGGCATCCCTCCCGAACCCACCTCCACACTGCAGTGGTATCAGAGGAGGCCTAGTGAAGAGTCAGGACTTTCGCCACCACCCAGTGGTGATAAGGCCTTCCACCCATGGTGTCAGTGGAGGCTACATGGGGAGCAGTAAAGAGGTACTTCTGTTCCTCCCAGCCAGGGCTGTATCAGCAGAAGCCTAGTAGGAAAGGAATCTGAACTCCTGCCTCAACCCAGCAGTAATCAGAAGCTCCTTCCCAAGCCCCAGGTATCAATGTAGGCTGATAGAGAAATTGGATTTCTACCACCACCTGGCAATTATGAGGCAGCACTCTTTCTTATCCCTCCCAGAGAGATGTCAAGAGAGGCCAGTTATAGTCCAGGTGCAGTGACTCATGCCTGTAATTCTAGCACTCTGGGAGGCCAAGGTGGTGGGAGGATTGCTTAAGGCAAGGAGTTTGAGACCAGCCTGAGCAATAGTGAGACACTATCTCTACAAAAAAAGTTTTTTTAAAAAATTAGCCGGGCACGGTGGCACATGCCTGTAGTCCCAGCTACTTGGGAGGCTGAGGCAGGAGGATTGCTTGAGCCCAGGAGTTTGAGGTTGCTGTGAGCTAGGCTGACGCCATGGCACTCTAGCCCAGGCAACAGAGTGAGACTGTCAAAAAACAAAAAAAAAACCATATTCAGGTTTCAACCAAAAACTACTCCTCATACCAAGAACCAGGAAAATCTAAACTTGAACAAGAAAAGACAATCAACAGACACCATCATTGAGATGACACAGATGATAAAATTACCTGAGAAGGATCTTAAAGCAGCCATCATAAAAATGCTTCAACAAGCAATTATGAACATGTTTAAAATGAATAAAAATCAGAAAAGTCTCAGCAAAGAAGTAAAAAATATAAAGAAAAAACAAATGGAAATTTTAGAACTGAAAAGTACAACAACCAAACTAAAAAACTCAGTGGATGAGCTTGACAACAGAATGCAGATGGTAGACAAAAGTATCAATGAACTTAAAGATAGAACAATAGAAATTACTCAATCTGAACAACAGAGAAAATCAACTAAAAAATAAGCAGAATCTCAGGAACTATAACAAATGATCTAATATCTGGGTCATCAGAGTTCCAAAATGAAAGGAGAAGAAGGGTCAGGCTTGAAAAGTATTAATATGTGAAGAAATAATGACCAAAAATTTTCCAAATTTGGCAAAAGACATAAGCAAACAGATTCAAAAAGCTAAGCTAACCCCAAGCCCGAATAAACCCAAGGAATTTCACAGAAAGATACATCACAGTCAGACTTATGAAAATTAAAGACAAAGTAAAATTCTTAAAAGCAGTTAGAAAAAAATGACATCTAACTTATAGGGAGAAAATAGTTCAAATAACAACAGATTTCTCATAAGAAACTAGAGAGGCCAGATGGAAATGTCACAAGATTTCTCAGGTGTTGAAGAAAGAAAAAAGAAGAACTGCCAACCCAGAATTTTATATCTAGTGAAAATATACTTTGAGAATGAAGGAGGACAAAAGACATTCTCAAATGAAGAAAAATAAGTAATTCTGTCACCAGCATACCTATGCTAAAATAATAGCTAAAGGAAATTCTCTAAACAGAAAGGAAATGGTAAAAGAAGAAAATCTTTGAACATCAGAGAAGAAGAAAGAATAATGGAAAGAATAAAAATATGGGTAAATATAATAGATCTTCCCTCTCTTCTTGAATTTTCTAAATTATGTTTAGCTGAAGCAAAAGTTTTAACACTGACTAGTATAGTTCACAATGTATGTAGAGGAAATATTTAAGACAATTATACTATAAATGGGGGAGGTAAAGGGACTAAAGGGAAGTAAGGTTTCAACATTTCACTTAGACTGGTCATATGTCAATACTAATAGATTTAGTAAGTTATGCATATGCAATATAGTAATTAGAGAAACCATTTAAAAGTTATTCGAAAAGGTATACTGAACAATATAATAAATCAAATACAAATAAATTTAAAAAATAAATAAAAATGGAATTCTAAGGAATACTCAAGGAACCCATAGAAAGGCAGGGAAAAAAAACAGAAATAAAAACAGAACAAACCAAAAAATAAAAAATTCAGTGGCAGACTCAAGCCTTAGCATATCAATAATTACACTAAACATAAAGAATCTAAATATATGAAGTAAGAATTGGCAAGATGGATTAAAAAAACATAATCCAACTATATGCTATCTTTGAAAAAACTCACTTCCAATCTCAACATATGGGTAAGTTGAAAGTAAAAGGATGGAAAAAGATATACCATGGAGACATTAATAAAGAGAAAGAAGGAATGGCTACATTAATATCAGATAAGGTAAAATTCAGAGCAAAGAAAATTACCAGGGACAGAGAGGGAAAAACATAATAATAAAAGGGTTAATTAATCAAGAAGACAAAGTAATTCAAATACATAAAACAACAGAACTGCAAAATATGTGAAACAAAAACTAATAGAACTAAAATGAGAAATAGACAAATCCACAACAATTGATAGAACAACTCGAAAAAAATCTGCAAGCACATAAAAAAACTCAACAACCACATCAACCAACAGGATTGAATCAACATCACTAGAACATTCTACCAAAGAGCAGAATACACATTATTTTCAAGTGCCCACTGAAAATACACCAAGATAGACATATCCTGGGCCATGAAACAAACCTCAACATATTCAACACAAGTGAAATCATGGGACGTATATTCTCTGACCACAACAGAATCAAACTAGAAATCAATAACAGAAAGATAACAGGAAAATCTCCAAACATGTGGAAACTAAACAACACACTTCTAAATATTCCAGTGGTCAAAGAGGAAGTCTCCAAGAAATTGTAAAAAAAAAAAAAAAAAAAAAAGCATTAAATGGAATGAAAATGAAAATACAACATATCCAAAATTTGTGGAACACAGTTGAAGCAGTGCCAAAAGGGAAATTTATAGCACTAAAATGCATATATTAGAAAAGACAAAGTCTCAAATGAATAATTTAAGCTCCCACCGCAAGAACCTAGAAAAAGAAGAGCAAAATAAACCCAAAGCAAGCAGAAGGAAGAAAATAATAAAGATAAAAGCAGAAATCAATGAAATTGAAAACAGAAAAACAATAAAGAAAAGCAGTGAGAAACAGCAATTTCAAAATGCCAAATGCATAGATGGAGAACAAATCATTGATTGCTTAGAGTTAGGGATGGTATGGGCAGCGGGGTGGGTATAACTGCATAGGTGTAGCACGCGGGACATGTTTGTGGTGATGGAACAATTTTGCATCTTGATTGTGGTTCCTTGAATCTATAATTATTTCAAAATAAAAACTTAAAAAAAAAACAGTGGTCATACTGAACCATATCTAATGTTAAGAATGTGGAGTAACTGGAACTTTTCATATACTGCCGGTGGGAATATAAATTGATACAATCACTTTGGAAAACAGTTTGGTCACACCTGCGAAAGCTAAACATATGTATATGTACATAAGTGTATCTTTTGAGTTGACAATCCCACTCCTTGGTATAACTCAAGTGAAATGAGAGCATGTGTCCACCAAAGACATGTGAAAGAATGTTCATAGTAGTTCATTTATAATACCCAAAGATTAGAAACAACTCAAATGTCCATGAACATTCAAATGGATGAGTAAATTGAGGTATACTCATACAATTGGAAATGAGACATACTAGTGCTACACACAATCACACAGAGGAAACTTAGAGACATTTTGTTGAGCTGGACACAAAAGAATACATAGCGTATGATTCTTTTTATGTGAAATTCAAGAACCGGCAAAATCAACCAATAGGGGGTGACAGAGGTCAGAATACTGATTATCTCAGGTGAAGAGTATGGGTACTGACTGGGAAGGGACACAAAGGAACTTTCTGGGGCTATGGAAATAATTTATATCTTGAGTAATGTTCATGTGGGTATATATCTATGTAAAAATTCATCAAGCTTACACTTAAGATCAGTGTACTTTATTGTATGTAAATAAAACCTGAATAAAAAGTAAAAAACAAGAAATAACAACAACAAAAACACTGGTTTGGGGAGACTGTTCTGCAATGTCTGGGCTACTGGGTCACTTTGAATAAGACCAAAGTGAGGAAATGCACATGACAGACACAGATACACCCTCCTGCTCTTTGGGACCTACTGCATGGAATGCCCTTTCTACCTTTGCCACCTCCCTTGGTGGCATTATTTAAGCCCCAAATCTGGTGTCCCTGCCTGCTTGACCCAAGCAGTAGTTATGTTACACTATGCACTTACTTACCTCTGTGAAAGACGTTACCGCACCTTGGGTGAGTATCTGTTTACAAATATTTGCAGGGAGGAATATGGCACAGTGGTTAGGCATGTGGCCTGTGGAGTCGGATTGCCTGCATTTGAATTCTCACTTTGTCACCTACTAACCCAACTTTGGGCAAGATCTTAAAGTCTGGGGCTCTGCAGTTTCCACCTCACAGGGGAACTCAGTCCACTGAACTCTAAATGAAAGGTAGGTAAGATTGACAAGATAACATGCCAGTCTCTCACACTTGGCGGGGGTGGGGGTAGCAAAGAGCAAATCTGATTGACTCTTGTGTCCCTAGAATTTAATACAGTGCTTGGTACACAACATATGACCGATATAGCCTAATGGTTAAAAGCAAGGGTTGTGGAGCTACACAGACCTGGGTTCAAAACCCAGCTCTACCACTTACGAAGTGTATGACTTTGGGCACACTTACAACTTAACCTCTCTGATATCAATCTCCTTGTTGACAAAATGAGAGAATTAAAAGACATAATTTATGGAAAGTTCTTAGCACAGTGTCTAGTACACAGAAGCTCAAAAATATTAACCTAAAAGTAAATATCTGTTGAACTGAACTGCCAAGAGATTGTAGTTGAATCTACAAAATGGACAACTGCACCTCTCTGAGTAATCTGAACCTCAAGTCTGCTTGCTGTTTAGAAGAGAATGTTTGCCTCCAGCGTGTCCAGCACAGCTGAAATGCATAATGTGCTGTGTGGGGGAGGTGAACTTTTTTCACCTTAGACTCGGCCTCCTCCGAGGAGAGAGAGATGCCAAGTGCTCCTACTGGGGCAAAACTGGTGAGTTCAGGGAAGGGGGAAAAAAACGGGTGTTTCCATCCCTCCTTCTGGATAAAGGCCAAGTGCTGTGTGGAGACTGGTGTGTGGCACTGGGCCCACTGAGGGGTATTGATTTGTTCTTTCCAGGAAGAAATGCACATTACTCATGTTTAAATAGACTGTCTTGTTCTGGAAGGTAACTCCTGTGACTTTGAAATAACACACTTGTGTGTTTTAGGGATTGGCTGCTTTGGAGGGAAGGTGTGCTGTTTTGATTAAGTGGGTACACCAGAGAGCTCTGTTCTCAGTACCATGATTAATGGGAGAAATTTCCTTAGTCCTGCTCTCTGCCTGTTCCTCGCTCGACTCTTGCGGCACAGGACCTCCCCAAGAGCTCATTATGACGAAGAACTTGTTCTATGGCGCTGTCTTCTCCCATACAGTCAAATGTGTCATTGTAGCAGTGGTTTGAAAAGTTCCTAGTCCAGTATCACTTTGCCTGGTGCTTATCACTTTCCAAACATCTTACAGCAACTGCCCAGTGAGGTAATAGACTGACCTATTTCACAGCTGAGAAAACTAAGGCACGGGGGTAGAAATTGAAGGCAAAAAGAATGGGAGTTAACCAGCCTGAAGAAGTAGCTGCAGAGGTACTTAGGACTTCATCAATCATTTAATTAATCAGTTAAGTAAATACAGAGCAGATGGTGCTTTTTCTACTAAGAGAGGAAAAAATAGATACATTGAAACACTGGGAATTTAAATCAGATACTTAGGAACACTTCCCCAAAATCTACTGGCACATCCTACTTTATGAAATAGAGATTCCAAAAAGTTGTACTAAATATAATTTGCTCCTATATTCATGATTTTATTCATTATTTCTATAAATATCTATCACATGTCTCTTAACTGCAATTCACACTGGAGAAATGAGAAAATGAAGAAAAACATGTGCCCTTAAAAAGTTTACCATATAGTAGAGGAGATTTAAAGATACACAGATAAAACAGAATATGGAAGTGCCATTAGGTTTTCAGAGGAAGCAAAGGCCCCTACAGGCAGTAAGCAATCCCAGAGAGGGTTTCGTAAAAGGCATCTTTGAACCTCAAGAAGTTCCAATTTGCACAAATGGAGAGGGTGGGAGAAGCCACCAGAGATAAGGGCTGGCATAAATAAACACATCAGAAGCCAGAAAGCACAGGACTTTCTCACAGAGTCCAAATTATCACAGTTGGACTTATTACTATTTTAGAATGCTTGGGGGAAAGGAATCTCTAAAGAACATGAACTAAATCCTCTCATAATGTGGATTTTCCTCCCTTAGTGTATTTTGCAAACTTGAAGCAATATCTGTGTGCTTTCTGGACAGCAGTGGTGCAATTCTATCTGGCAGGGATATGACAGAGAAGAGAATCTTTCCTAATTACATCTGGATGTTATTTTAGTATAAATTAGTCCCAATGAAGGCTCACAGATTGGGCTAGATTGAGCTTTGCAACTTATCACCCCAGAGACAATTTGTCTAGAAGGCCTCTTTGAAAAACACCTGGAGTTTCCAGCTAAGCAGGTTGTTTCGTACCATCCAAGATTTGTATAGCCTCGTCTGGTGAGCCCAAAAGTGTATAGCTGTATGATACTGGGCTAAGAGCTCACCTACCCTGGATGGGTCCCAGGCAGCTGTTCTCCTGGCTGTCTTTACTAGATGACTGTTAGGGATAAACTTAAAAATGAGGTGTAAACTCCCTTCCCAGCAGGCTATAGGTCAGGGGGATTAGGATGTCACCTGGTTTGTACCCTTATGGAATTACTGACCACAGTAGCCTGGAATGGCCTTTGCAGTTATTTTTAAGCCAAGTAGTTGGGAATTAGTCATCACCTAGAATTTAATATGTGTGTTTCTTGGCCTCATATCAGAAAATGGTGCTCAGTACACATGCAATATATTTATCCTCAGGTGTAACATGTAATAAAACTGTGCTGTTCTGTAATAGTTGTTCATATTACAGTTCAAGATGATGGATCATCTTGAGGCTTTAGCTGCTCATTTTGGTCTCTAAAAGTGAATTGCTTCAGAGATTCTTTCCCATAAGTAAGCTTGGGTGAGGATCTGCCCTTATCTCAATAACCTCCCTCAAGAACCAAGAGCATCAGGGGTTTTCTCCTTGTATCAGTAGGAGGAATACAAGAGGCTTTCTAGCTTAGGGAAAATTCCCACAAGATCAAGGCTTTTTGGTTGTCAGGGCCCATATTGCT
Organism: Lepilemur ruficaudatus; assembly: GCA_963574885.1. Lineage (NCBI taxonomy): Eukaryota > Metazoa > Chordata > Mammalia > Primates > Lepilemuridae > Lepilemur > Lepilemur ruficaudatus. Next base: position 9,791 of record CAUYRT010076692.1, read on the forward strand.
TCCTGGATAGCTTGTTTGGCCCCTGACCCCTACTCTGCCCTGCTGCTAGGTTCCTGTGGACTCTCTGGCTCTTCACTGCACAGCTGGCATTTGACCAACAGCTTGGTCCTCCTGCCATGTCCACCAGGCTCAATGGTGCCTCCCTGGCTGCTCAGTCTCCCTGTCTGTCTGCTATGACAGTTCACCAGGCTCCTGAAGGTTCTGCCTTCACCATTGGCCTGACTGAAATGCAGAATGGTCCGTCTTTTCCAACACTTCCTGCACTTGGCTCTGATCCTTCAGTTGCCTCAGCTCTCTGGACCTGGCTACATGTCCTGTCTTTGCAAATCCCTACTGTCTTTACTGGTACTACTGATACCATGTCTATATGTAAAAACCCTATGATCTAGCAATTTCACTCCTAGGTATATATTCAAAAGAATTAAAAGCAGGAACTCCAACAGATCTCTGTACAACAATATTCACAGCAGCACTATTCACAATAGCCAGAAGGTGGAAACAACCCAAATGTCCATGAACTAATGAATGGATAAACAAAATGTGGTATATCCATACAATGGAATATTAGTCATAAAAAGGAATGAAATTCTGATATATGTTACAACATGGATGAACCTTGAGGACATTATACTAAGTGAAATAAGCCAGACTCCAGATTCAAAAGCACAAATACTGTATGATTTCATCATATGATGAAATATCTAGAACAGGCAAATTCACGGAGACAGAAAGTGGAATAGAGGTTACCAGAGGCTCAGGGGAGGGGGAAGTGAGCAGTTGTTGTTTAACAGGTACAGAGTTTACAATGAGGATGATGGGAAAATTTGGGGCATAGATAGTGGTGATGGTTACACAGCACTGTGATGTAATTTGTGCTACTGAATTATACATTCACAAATGGTTAAAGTATTCTGTGTATTTTACCACAATTCTTTTAAAATTATTTTTTAAGTCTCTTCTTTTTCAATTTTCTAAAAAGTGCTTTTACAAAGTTTTCTCCTTTCAGTGCCCTCTACCCGCTTTGACTCTCAATACATCTGTGAACACTAGTTGGCACATAGACATGCTCCGATATGAGAAACAGATGAACTTATATAAGGATAGAAGTGACTACACGCCAAAGGCCTTACCATTTCAAGCAGAGTCTGTTTAGCAGGACTGCCAGGGCCTTGCAGGGTTACAAAGACAAATACTCTCATCAGGGAAAGAGCCAAGGCCTGCATTTCTTAAGACAGCAGAGAGAAGCAGCAGAGTCAATTGAAAAGGGGGAAGGCACCATCTTACGCCAGAGAGTGGGAACACAGAGCTCATGCCCCCTCCCCACCCCTATTCTTCAAGCTGCCTCCCCCATCAGCACAACTGTAGGAGAAACTCTGCTCCCGACAGCCATTCTGTCCCTGGCACCGTTGCTTCCCCAAGAGGGCAGCATCTCTGGAACTTGTCCAAGAGCAAATGGATTTTTAGGGATCAAAGACTTAATTCATATGAAAAGCAAGGTTTACAGCTGGGCAGAATTACTGTTTAGTGCTTTTTTTTCTCCTTTCTGTAATTTATTTCTGGTGTGTTAGAAAACCCTGAGGGAAAATGATTGTGTTTTTTTTTTTCAATTAAGACTGGCTCCAGTGCAATTTTCATTATACTCCCCAAACCTCAAAATTAAAAAGACACCATGAGTACTTATAGAAACGTCCCTAATGTTCTAAATAATGTCTTTAAGGTGTACTCTATAATTTTTATTATGTGTCTACATTTAAAATTCACTTTCTAAATAGGTAAATGGCAGTGTCAGGCAAGGATCAACACTCCATTTGTACACAGAAAATAGAAGCACCAAGAGAACAGTAGCAACCTACTTTGGTTTGTTTGTGGGAGAGACAGGACTAGAGCCAAAACCTCCTGACTCTTAAAATCCAGGCGTCTTTTCTAAAATACCATTCTGAACAGATGCAATACAGGGATCAAGATCAGGTTTCTTGGCCAGGGTCAAAGTGACAAGTCAGCAGTATGAGAAATTCTGAAGCGTGAGGGATAAAGCACCTAGAACTCAAAATCTTCAGGACTCAGAGGAGCTGTTTCTGGGACCTAACCTTTCGGGCTGTATGGGTTCCAACCAGCAAGGGCCAAGCTGCCAGCCATGCTGGGATGTCACCTCAGCTGAAGGTCTATCAGGAGGGCATGAGTAGGCAAAACTGGGTAGGCCTAGGACTAAAGGAGCTGTCCTTGCCTTGGGTGGCCTGGAGTTCAAATCACAGTGTTCAAAATTATAGGGGAACCTTGGGTCTGGATGGGCATCAACACAGAACGGATGCAAATTAGTGAATGGGACCCCATGGCCAGAATCTTTGGCCAGATCCTGCTTCCTAGTGTATGGATGTGAGGTATCCCTGGTCTCGGCCAGTAGTTGAGGATAGTCAAGTCCAGCACGTCTCTCTCTGTGGAGAGAGAGAAAAATGTAAGAGCTGGGAAGGCTATCTAACCCTGGTCAAACAAGGGTCTGATTCAGGAGAAAAAACAGGCTAGACAGACAGGGCGAGAGTTTAGGTATCACTTGGGAATGCTTCTGGCTATAAATAACAGAGGAACAACTAACAGTGGCTTAAACCTTAAGAGCATTTGTTATTTCCTGAATAGAGTCCAGAGATAAACAGTCCTAGGATTCGTTAGGCAGCTCAATAATGTCACTGAAATTTCAGGCTTTTTTCATCCTTCCCCTCTACTATTCTTCAATATATTGGTTTTTGTGCCCTTGGATGTATTTTACCTGATGATCACAAAATGGTTGCCACAGCTATAAGCATGATATCCTCACATAACTGGCCCCAAAGACAGAAAGGAGGGGAAAATATTTCTCAGAAGAATTCTCCTATGTCTCACTGGCCAGAGCTGTGTCCCATGACTACCCACAAGAGCAAGTAGTATTTGACTTTTTCATTTCTCTAGTGTGAGGAAAGCAAAGGAAAAAAAGGAATGGTTGTTGAATAATCTGGCAACAGTGTTTGCCACAGTGTGGCAGGGAGAGTGCAACTTGATGGGAAATGCTGGGGTGCAGAGTTACCCCATCAAGCAGCCCAGACACCAGGCTTGGACAACCAGGCAAATTCTAGACCCCCATTTCCTTGTGGGCATTGGGCTTCTAATACTCCTGTTCATATGTCTCAGGGTCTGTATGGGACTAAACCTTTGACTGAAGGTCTTTGGCACAACATGTGTTTTTGGAAAAAAAAAATCCTCTTAACCTAAAACTGCATATATGAAATGCTCTGTTCATAAAAGAAATAATGCCAAAGCCCACCTTTATGCCCTTCCAGGAGCCGGGTGCTGCCAAGAATTAACTGCCCATCTTTGCATCTATGTCAGCAACTTCCAGGCCTGCCCTGGCCCCACTCAGGTAAAGGGAGGCATTACCATCCTGGGGCTGCCATGCCCCTCCCAGTGAACAAAGTTAGTGAAATTGCCCCTAAGACTCTGGCCTGCTCAGGTGCCCCTTGGGAGGCTAGGGCCTCAAATTAGTTCCTGTGTTGGGCTTTCCACATGTCTTGGCAACTGAGTGTCCTGATAAACCCGATAAACCCTCTCCTGACAGATGCAATACCAAATCATAGCAACTGTAGCCAGAGGCAATAGTCACTGCTAACATTTATGTAACATTTACTATGAGCCAGAAACATGTTCTATGCCCTTTACATGCCCAACTCATTTAGGCCTCACCACAACCCTGTGAGTAGCTGCTGTTATTATCACCCCATTTTACTGATGAGGAAACTGAGGCATAATGAGGTTAAACAACTAGCTGAGGTCCCACAGCTAATAAGTGGCAGAGCCAGGACTTGAAGCTGGGGAGCCTGGCCCCAGAATACATGCTCTTAAGCCCTATAGTGCCTCTTACCCAAGTAAACTTTGCAGTGCTTTGACCAAACGCAGCCAAAAAAAAAAAAAAAAAAGAGGCAGTTTGTCGTGGTAGGTCATGGTGGTACTCACTGGGCCGTGAGGACCACTCCATCTGAACAGTAGCATGCTGTGTTAATAAGAAGCCTAAATGGAGAGTGTTTAATCCAAATATTTATGAAAAGAGCAGTGTCCATAGGTGGAATGTTCTGGGCCAGGCAAGATCAGACATGGCATATGTTACGATGGAGTTGTCACCTGGGTTACATTTAACATTCCCACATAATGGAGACTTTGTGAACTTTTTAAAGTATATAAACAAAACATCTTGTTTCTCGTGCAGTTACTTCAGAGAGATTTTATGACTGCCTGCCTAATGTTGACATGAAATAGCTTTTGTCTTGACTGTTGGAGTCATTAGGTATCAATATTTGAAACACAAAGGTTATTCCTATCTGTTTTAAGTACTTTGTGTCTTTTTTGTCCCTACAGTGCCAAATATAAAATTCATTTTAAGAAGGCTTTTTGTATATATAAATTTTATTCACAACTTGTTTTAAAAGGTTACTCACTACTTAATAAAATATACAAAATTTGAGTTAAGATACGAGGATTGTTTAATGAACTGATGTTTTGAGGTTGTAATGATGAAAGTGAATCTCCCTCTGACTTTGGCAATACTCTAGGTAACTCTGACTCTGTCAAGGGGAACACAAAAATTTTAAAAGCACAAGATAATATTTAAACCTGGCCGGGTGCTGGTGGCTCACGCCTGTAATCCTAGCACTCTGGGAGGCCGAGGCTGGGGGATCACTCGAGGTCAGGAGTTCGAGACCAGCCTGAGCAAGAGCGAGACCCCGTCTCTACTAAAAATAGAAAGAAATTAATTGCCCAACTAAAAATATATACAAAAAATTAGCAGGGCATGGTGGTGCATGCCTGTAGTCCCAGCTACTCAGGAGGCTGAGGCAGGAGGATTGCTTGAGCCCAGGAGTGTGAGGTTGCTGTGAGCTAGGCTGATGCCACGGCACTCTAGCCCAGGCAACAGAGACTCTGTCTCAAAAATAATAATAACAATAATAATAATATTTAAACCTGGGTGTGGTGGCATGCACCTGTAGCCCCAGCTACTCAGTAGGCTGAAGCAAGATCCCAGCAGTTCAAGGCCAGCCATGGTAACACAGCAAGACCTCATCTCTAAAATAATAATAACAATAATATTTAACCAAAATCAAATGCTTAGGATTTGCTTCTGGATGATGTGTAAATCACAGGACACGTAAACAATATATTTAGCCAAACAGTGACTCTCTAGTGACATAATCCAATTCTGGGGCTGTCATTACCTCACCTTAGGCTGACTCACTCTAATGACTTACAATGGGTGACATCAATGACATATGTAATAATCACCAATTATTACCCTAATTCAATTCCTTTAATCATTCAACACTTGATTATGAAAAAATCAGCAATACATTAATAGAATGAAGACCTTGTTTTGCACTCCTAAGACAGAAACTGAAATTTAACATTAGGATACAGTCCAAAAGCCACCAACTTAGAAATTCCTTCTGGCTCTAATTTGGGATAAGGAATAGCCTCCTGTGAGAGTGTTGGTCACATGGAATGACACCGGGTAAGGAAGAACCTTCTAAGGCTCAGGTATGGAGCTAACTCTCAAGATTTAGTCCTATACAAAAGTGTGAAATTGGGAAATTTTGCTTATCTTCAGTTGCTCAGGTCCCTTTCTCGGCCTCGCCCCCTTCCCCTCACCCTCCCATTTCTCTCCCTTGCTTCCTTTCTAGTGGAGAAAGGGATAGTTAGGGAAGGCTTCAAGGGCACTGTCACTTTTCTGAACTCCTGGCTCTGATGTACCATTTTATCCAAGTTGATTAAATCTGTTCAGACACTGCTCATGCAACCCAGAGTCATAGAAAATAAATTTGTAGCAGCATTCCAAATTAACAGCTACAACAGAAATGTAGTTTCCAGGTAGACCAACGGATAATACATTCCTTCACTTGCAAGACTGCCTCACTTGCCTGCCTACAAGGCAGAAGAAAACTGCAGTAGTTGGGATAAGCTAAGTTGTCTGTGGTAATAAACAACTCCAAAACTTTTTGGCTTACAACCAGAAAAGAGTATTTCTCATTCACACGACATGTCTATCACAGCTTTGCTCCATGTCATATTCACTTAGGCTGTTGAGGCAAAAGGAAAAGAAAGATCATGAACCACAGGGGAGGAGCACTGAAGGAAGAGAGGGAAAGAATGTCTTGGGAACAGTAACACAGACTACCACAGCAAGTAATGGAATTATCTCTTGTCAGCAGGAAAAAAAAAGCCAAACTCTGTAAAATAATTTTAAAGAGATTTACTCTGAGCCGAATTTGAGGATCATTACCCAGAACCACACTCAAGAAAAGAAGTCTTAAGCAAGTGGACTCGGTGTGGCTCGATTACAGTTTGGTTTTATACATTTCGGGGAGACAGGGGTTACAGGTAAAGTCATAAATCAATACGTGGGAGGTATACATTGGTTTGGCCCTAAAAGGTGGGCCATCTCCAGTGGGGGGGGAGGGAGCTTACAGGTTATAGGTGGGTTTAAAGATTCTTTGACTTTTAATTGGTTAAAGACATGAAGCTTTGTCTAAAGGCTTGGAATGTTTTTACATAAGGAACTGTTTATCAGAGACAAGCCCCGGGGACATATATTTGTTGTGTAAATTGAGGACCTGCTGGTTTGTCTTGCATACCCTTAGGCCTGTTAATGGGTTACAAAGGACATCTCCAAGAAGGGAGTGGGGCATCATGAGGCATGTCTGACCACCCTCCTCCTGGCAGGCAATTTAGTTTTAGTATGTTCCTTTGGCCAAGAGGGGGTCCACTCAGTAAGCCAGTTGGGGGGGGGCGAAAAATTTTATTTTAGTTCACACTCTCTGGAGAGTTCCAGGCTTAGAGTCAAAAAAACAGTTTCCACTTCCAGCTCTGCTGTCTAACCAACTCTCACCTCTCTGAGCTTCACTTTCACAATTAAAAAAAAAATAAGGGGATTGGATTCCATGACTCTCGAGGTGCCTTCTAGCTTGGAGGCTGTGTGATCAGAGGCTCCTGATGGCTAGAACAGGGACCCTCTCACCAGCCAGGGCCTGGAGCACACCACCAAAGTTTTTCCCTAAAAACTCTTCTCACCCTATTAGAAGGCACCTTATTTGGGCTTTTAAAAGCCTGATGTCTCAACTAGGGTTCCATATCTGAATCCCAGAACACAGAAGATAATTTGAGTGACTCCATTCTCAATTGTCCAAAGAATAGTTGATAACAGGTACCATTCTAGAAGGTACTTCTGAGATAAAAGTTACAGGAAAGGGCCGGGCGAGGTGGCTCATGCCTGTAATCCTAGCACTCTGGGAAGCCGAGGCGGGCAGATCACTCAAGGTCAGGAGTTCGAAACCAGCCTGAGCAAGAGCGAGATCCCGTCTCTACTAAAAATAGAAAGAAATTAATTGGACAACTAAAAATATATAGAAAAAATTAGCCAGGCATGGTGGCGCATGCCTGTAGTCCCAGCTACTCGGGAGGCTGAGGCAGGAGGATCGCTTGAGCTGAGGAGTTTGAGGTTGCTGTGAGCTAGGCTGAGGTC
>CAUYRT010076694.1:0-12047 GCA_963574885.1 Lepilemur ruficaudatus
CAAGAACCAGGTGATCGATAATCATCCTCTGCAGGGATTCCCTGAGAGGCAAGGGTGAATCTCCCATGAAGTGAGGCCGGGAAGGGCACTGGCAAGGTATTCATCTGCCTTGCTGGGAGAGCCAGAGCTGACTCTATTAAATGACATTTTAATTAGGTTATCTCAAGTGGAATTTGGCCAATTGTAAGCAAAGTCCTAGATTTTTGGTGGGTGATGAAACGAATGAAAATAGCGGTTGGGTTGGAAAAGCAGCTGGGACGGAGGGAAGGAGTTGGTCCTTGACTCAAATTCCAGGAGCTTTGAGCTGTATCCAGTTGGGGAGGACTCCCTGTACTCCAAAATTTTGATGTATATCCTCTAGGAAGGAATACTCGCTGAGTTTTATTCATAAAACTTCCTTTTTGGGCTGATTAACAATTCCATGTCCTGTGGAGCTGCATATTCTGTGACGTATCTAGGAGAACAACAAAAACAACATCCCAGAGTGGTAGGGTCTGGGATCAAAGCAGCTAGTGACCCTGCCCCAATGGGAAATTAAGGGGAGCTGGATGTGGGTGTTTACAGTGTGCCTTTCACGGGATATTTCTTTTCCCTGGGGGATTGCTGCAGGCCTAGTTGTCCGACCCGTGACCAGGGGTTTCCTCACACGGGAAACTTGTTTATACTGGCAGACACCTTTGTGGCCCTTGTTTGACCTACGTGTAGTTTATGCCTGCCTGACCATCGTTCTGGTATCAGGAACCTGAACTTGTGTTCCCTGTGGTGTCCTGGGTAAAACTCAGCCTTGGGATAGCCCCTGGTTGTTCAGATGGAAGGTGCAAGTTCAATACACCACCACAACTCCAACATTTACTGGTTAGAGATCCTGGGAAGGGAGGGCTCAATGATTGCAGAGGGCCGTCTTCCATTCCCGGATCATGTGAGGCAAGAATAAAGAGTCGGGCAGGGGGAAGCAACTAGCAGCATAATACGGGGGAACACGGTGTGGGTCACTTTAAGTTCACAGGCAAACGCCTGAGTGGTTAGTTTGAAGTAAAGGGTGCAAAAGGAAAAGCAGGGAGCCCAGTCTCCTAGGTGTGAGAGATCCCTCCAAGTTATTTCTGGCCCCAGGAGCCACTCAAGTGGACCTGGAGAGCTGTGCTGGGCCAGCCCTGGCGAAGGATCCTCGTGTGGTGACCTGGAACTTGAGGAGCTGGACCCTGACAAGCTGAGTGGCTTCTGGGTAGAGAAGGGCGTTCCCAGACAATGGACAGCACGATCACTGTCACTGGCAGGGCAGTTTGCGGCATGCTCAGAGAATAGCACCCGGGGCTCCAGGGGACCAGGAGGCCTGGCTCAGAGCAGATGCTGAGTGAAGGAGGCTGACGGGCAGCTGGCGTGGTGGAGGAGTCCAGTGGCAGATGACTCTGGGAAAGGAAGGCTCTGGACGTCTTCAGGAGTTGGTGCGTGAACAACTGATGAGTTCCCAGCCACAGTTCAGAAAGTCCCCTCCAGGGTAGGATGAACCAGCTGCAGGGACACAGGCTTGATCCCAGAGGAGGGACCAGCGTGGAGGAAGTTCCCGAGAAGCCAGGGAGACAGCAAGGGGGTAGGGCTAAGGTGGGGCAGCAGGCACGGCCTACCCGGTGAGTCTTGCCCCGTGGCCAGTCCCAGGCCTCCGGCCCATAGCCACAAGCTTAGCACAGCCCCACAGAAGCTGCAGTCGAGACTGAAATCCCTTTCCCATGGGGCCACTGGTCCTCATTGCCCAGGCAGCTGTGCTCTGCTTGCTCGACTGACTATGGTGATTCCATCCACAAGGCACTGATACAGAGGGGTCATGTCTGGGGGCCCTTGGAACACTGAGGAGAAAACCAAGCATTTTTCTCAAAGGGGCTTGCACATGGTGGGTGCTTCACAAAGACTGCATGAGTGGCAGCTGGAGGTCCCAGAGTTGAACTTCTGGGCCTGAGAGGGCTTAGCGGAGGGAGGCCGGCTTTGCCATAATGCCCTTCCTGGACTAGCCTCAAGTCAGCACTGTGAGCATTTCCTCTTCACGGGATAAGAGAAGCCTGATGTCCTAGACTCTTAATCCCTGTGGACATCTGTGACTCCGTAAACAGAGGAGAATGATAGCTAAAGGTCCTACAGAACTCACAGGACATAAGTGTGTCATAGTCAAATCAAGTAAATAACAGCTCTTTGCTGGATGCCAGAGCTGTGGTTCTCCCAGTCATTTCCTCCACCACCATTCCCCTCCCACTCAATGACCAGATCCCTTTATTGAAGTGATCAGCAGAGTTCACAGCTAACAAAGGCCACAATGAAAGATCATTCTCAGTCTTAAGAATCTGCTTAAGAAAAAAAGATGTTGGTATGTAAGTGAAAGATGCTGGCTGTTAACTGCCAACTCTAGGTGCCTCCTTTGGAGACATCACCAGTGGCCTCCACTTTAATTCTTGGCCTCCAATAGCACATGCCCACAGGTTAGACTGAGTCCATGAATGGATGCTTTGTAAACCTGTTTAAAAGCTTGAGGACCATGAACCAAGCCTGAACCCAGACACGGGGGCGCGATTAAGGATCAGAGAGCCCTTAGACAGAAAGGCACCTTGGGAGAACCTCTTCCAAACCCTCTGCACTCAGGGCTGCCCCTTAGAGAGAGCAAAGGGCACAACTTAGTGGGGCAAGGACCCAGGATCCTTTCAGCCTGGGGCCTTTCCACTCTACCACTCTGTCTCCCTACATAGAGTATTCAGAACATAGTTGTCTACAACGGCTAGAGAACGTGTATCACCAAAAAGAATGTGTATCCTCTCCTGCGTAGCTGAAGATGAGTTTCATTTGAGTTCCCTCCCTCCTCCTGCCTCCCCATCCCCCCAGACTCTCATCTATTTTCAAATACACATTGAAGGGTATTTCTGTGTTGTATTACTTTAGTCACATCTAACTAAACAAGTAGCAACTTTCCTTAGGGTAGAGTGTGTGTAAAGCAGGCCTCAAAAATGAGCAGGCCTTGGGCAAAGAGAGCAGTATCTATGGGGGAAGAAATAGAAACTAAAGGTAATCCCGTTGTGATCTGCACAAGGATGAGATTTGGGGGCAAGCAACGTTGAGGATGTGGCTATCCAATCACACAGCGGTGCTGTGAGTAACACTATGGTCAAGGAATGAGAGGAGCACTCCCACTGCGTTTGGACACAGCCTGCTCTGGGGACAACTTGACCCAGTGGCAGTAAGAAACACTCTTTATTTGGGCCTAATGGAGCAGATCCAACCAACCACTAGGAGTAGTTGGCAGAGACCAAAGCAAGAGGGCGATGAGGGGGGGGACAGGAAAAGAGGGGTGTTACCAACTGAGACTAGGCCAACCAGCCTAATAGGGAGCACCGTCTCCTGGGAGGTAGAGTCACTGGGGGCCCATCTGAGCCAGGCAGTCTTGATGATATGCAAGCTAAGGCTAACTGGGGGCTGGCCTTTGAGCAAATCAGAGAGGCCAGGAGCAGCACCCCCACCCGCGGCCCTGTCTTCGGGGTGAGAGTGGCCACGGGATCATGGTTTCTCAACTCATCCTGGCAACATGGAACAGTGCCTGTCGGCAGGTGGGAGACACTTGTGGGAACTGGAACAACGACCTTTATCACTTTAAGAGAGAAGCTGGCAGCCCTGTCACCTGTCCCCTCCCCCACTCTGGGCCAGGGCCCTCTCTCCAGATTGGCTGTGACATCACACGACAAATAAAGAGGATGGTGACTTAAGCAGCTGGTTGCTCCACGACTGAGACTCTAGAATTTCGTGGAGGGTATTTATTGGGCATCCCTACGCTGACCAAAGGCATTTCTGACTCGCTAGGATAGCGATAACAGTCTTGGGAACAAAATGTTCCTGATGCTGGTGTAGTTCCATGGCTAGTCAGAGTATGGAAGAGAAATACGAACCCGAGCTGGCCCCATCTGTTGTTGGAGAGCCAGCAAGCGGGGTTCCACCTAATTCTTCAGCTGATCGGAATCTGGATTCAAGGGAGGTGTTGGACAGGCCCGGCGACCACGCTGTGAACCAAGACCCAGGCTCCCAAGATAACCTGCCACCAGAAGACCAAAGCCAACGTGTGGCCAACGTGGAAGACAACACTGACCTCCGTGAGCTCTCCTTCCCAAGAAAGCTTTGGATGATAGTGGAGAATGATGCCTTCAAGTCTGTGCGCTGGAGTGAGGACGGAGACACTGTGATCATCGAGGACGATCTTTTCCAGAGGGAGATTCTTCGCCGCAGGGGTGCAGAGAAGATTTTTGAAACAGATAGCCTGAAGAGTTTCATTCGACAGCTTAACCTCTACGGATTCAGAAAAATACGTCCAAACAACTCTTCAGTTCACGCTCCAGGGAACAAGAGGATGATGGTAACATACAAAGTATTTCCATTATACATTTTCTCTGTTACTCAAACATCTTCATAGGACACCAAGATGATGATATCGCGCAGGAGTTTAAGTTCTGAGGATAACTTATGTTGATATTAAACTACAGTAGTGATAACCTGTAGGTCTGAGCAAAGTCTCAGAGAGGCCCATTAATATTATATTTATATATATATATATATATATATATCTACACACACACACACATACTTTTTTATATGTAGTGGATATATATGTTTATATATATATATGTGTGTGTGTGTGTGTGTAAAACCACCTTAATCTATGAATAGTTTCTCTTTAGTCAGGTCATGCTGTAGGACTAATGACACTGGCAGCCACTTAAAACATTCTTTTCTCCATTGCAAAACAAGACCATTATGATTTGGGGAAGTGGGGAAAAAATGAACATTTTATCCCAGAATGACTGAAATGTTTCTTTTGTTTCAGATCTACTGCAACTCCAATTTTCAGAGAGACAAGCCCGAGCTCCTGGAGAATATTCAGAAGAAAGCCTACTTGAGAAACACTGCTCTGAAAGCATTTTGTGCACCAACTCTAAAGAGAAAGAAGCTGGTAGCTACAAGACACTCCCCACGAATCCATCACAATAACGCAAAGAAAGAAGCCAACCAGAAGTCCCAGATGGGAGCTCCCAATGCTCAGGGACCCAGTGGCACCCAGTCCTTCAAGTTCTCCGGTGTCTGTTCCATGAACAGCATCTCTGGGCATCCCCAGGAAAATTGTCCCACTCACGAGCCACATGGCCCAAGTGGGGAGGGCACCTCCGGGAATGCCACGTTTGCGCCTCTGGCTACTGCCCCAATGGAAGGCGTGGGGGAAGTGGCTGCCAGCCCCCAGGTTATCCCAGATTACGGTTCTGTAATGACTTTGTACAACACCTGCTACTCCATCCTGCTGGCCGCCCTCTCGGTCATGGCTCCTAATGAGCCTCCCGAAGAGGAGCAGGAGGGCTCTGAAGATTACAAATGTGCACTCTGTGAACATTTCAAGGACAATCCAACTCCCTAAACACAGAGGCCACTGAAGACCAGCAAAAATTGCCATTTTCTAATAAGTAACCTATTTTTGGTCTTAGTAAAGAGAAATAAAACCCCACAGGAGTAAATAAACAATTTAAATGAGAATCACGAGTCTGTGTTCTTTCTAACCTTCTATACTATACACCTCTCTTCGGCACAAGCCAGGAGGCTGAAAATCCCGTCCAAGACAGGCTTTGTTCTCCGCTGTCCTCTTTCACTTGGAGAAGCAGCACTTCCACACACCTAGCAAAAGGTGCTGCTGGGGAGTGTTGAGGGCAAGCCCAGGAAGATCTGGTCCCCTGGGACCTGCCCCTTGCTCAGGAGACAGACCAGCCTTGCTCCTGATCTTGGCAGTATCACCTTACATTATTCATCGGTCTTGAAAGAAGAGATTCTTTCCTCATGGGTCCCCCTGCAGCCCCAAGATGGCCAGGAAGTTTCTGATCAGCACCTCAGTGTCCCTAACCCAGCATCCAGGGGCTCTCCAAGGAGACCCACCTGAAAGTCAGGCCCCCCATCTGCCGGGGGATGTATGACCACCTACCTCCTTGCGCAGAAGAGGAGGTCTCAGAAGTCAATATCTGGGGGAGGGGAGCCCATCATCCTCACAGACAACCACCACTAGAAACATAGCTACGAAATCTCTCTCTCTCTCTCTCTCTCTCTCTCTCTCTCTCTCTCACACACACACACACACACACAGAAAGATTTGCAAGAAAACAACACTACTTACACTTTTCAAAGTCAACCTCACTCTACTAGAGCTGTATTTAGGATCTTTTGGATATGCAGTAGCTGTGTGACACATGGGACACACATGCTTCATGAAGCAGCAGCCACATTTACAACACAGCGAGAGGAACCGAAAGGTCAGACAGTTGCTCTAAGGCTGATGTCCTCTTCATCCTGGACAAGTCAGTCCATTAATGGCCGGTCTCGGACAAACATTCAGGGTCGGGTGCCAGACTTTCTGCCATGTCCCGTGGGTGCTGCTCAAACATTTCGTGAGTTTTGGGCAAAACAAAGAGAGGGAAAAACTTACAAGGGAACCCCAAACACTAAGTAGTTATCCACAACGCATTTATTGGTACAATCCAGAAATCAGCAGGACCAAAGTTAGCAGAAACACTGAGACATTCCGTGGCAGCTTTTCCTTTTACCCAAAGGTCAAAGTACTTGAGACCATGTCAGTGACCCCTAAGGGGCCCCACACAAGGAAAGCCCCATCCCCATTCCCTCTGTCCCAGTGAAGGAGAAATCTGTTTACATTTACGTGAACAGTACTTAGTGGGTGGTGTGCTCCAATGCAGGGACAATTCGAACTTAACCTGATGTACACAGGCCTGCTCCATGATGGTGTCATGATTTAGCTGGTTTCTCAGCAACGTTCCTCTAGGGAGCCCACACTCTTCCCACCTCATGCCCTAAAGGGATCAGGTGCTCTGGGATGTCTACCTGGAATATATCCTTTCCTCCTTTCCTAGGTATGGGCTCCAGTAACCACCTGGGGTTTGAAATCGCAGTCAGGTACTTCTGCTTCAGGTTGGTCAGCACAGCTTGATTTTCCAGTTCCACAACCGCATCAGGAGCTAAGTTTTCGGGGCACTGCAAAGTTTCCCCAATGTCAACGAGCCCTGTGCACAGAGAGAAACACACAGATGTTTTTGCCTTCCATAGCCGAAGGCCTGCCTGTGAGACAACATGCTTATTCAAAGTCACAATCACTACAGACTAAGTTGATATCCCCCAAAAGACATGAAGCTAGTCGAGTCCTTCCTGCACACTGATGAGAAGCCCAACTCTTTGGGGAGTCCTGGGCGAGGCAGAGGGAGGGCTCCAGAAAGGAAGAGGAGAGGCCTTGCCCTCAAGGAAGCCACACAAGTAATGGGCGGCTCCAAGCAAGACTGCTGAGGGCAGGAGTTACAGATTAGAAGGGCACCAGCCACCTCCAGGGAACCTACAGGTGATGTCAAGGCAGTTCACCAGGTGACAGGTGCTGATGTCTGACCTCAACCACCCAGGGGCCAGGGAACTTGCCCAGGATGCCACCACGAGCGGTGGGCCACCTGACTTTAGAGGCCACCTGACCTGCTCGGTGTGCTGTGCTGCCTCTCGTGGTCTCTGCCACACACACTCGTGTGCACACAGCCAAACACCACATGCAGATAATGGAGCTGACCCAGCCTTTCAGGTCATAAACAGGATCTGAGGCCCGGGGTGGAGAAATGATTTCCTGGAGCTCCTGGAACTTAGGCCCGCCGACCCCAGCCCGGGGCCCCTTGCTGCCCCTTAGAAGCTGCGTTGCTCAAGGAAACCACAGCAAACATACCAACCAGTTCAAGTGAAAGCAGAAGCCACAAAACTCCCCAGCAACATCCTGGGCGGTTGCTCTTGGAGTTGTCTGCACAATGTTTGCAACGTCATCACTTACCAGCTACCACTCCCCGACCGAACTTTTCCCCTTCCTGAAGCAAGGCCCGAATCTGAGCGGGAGTCATCCCCAGCCTCTCCCCCAGCAGCTCCTGCCAGGCGTCATCTTCCCAGTCCCTGTGAGCAATGTGGATGGCAATGGTACAGTTCCGGTGGCTGCTCAGCAAGGGACGCCAGCGTGTCTCCACGGTCTTGACCCCGTTTAAGATAAACCCTGCATAAGGCTGCCGGAAAGAGAGGCAGCCAAATTTCATCTTCCGCGAGCTCCCTGTGCACCGTGTGGCCTGCGGAAACACAGAGGCACGTCCCACAACTGGCCTCTGAGCTCCCAGGCAGGGGGCCTGCCCTTCCCCCGATGTCTCCCAGGTGTCCTAAACCTCAATGACCTCCATAGTCTGCTGTTTCTGTTACCACGCAATCACTGATGTCCTGCGCCACGGTAGGCCCAGTGGAAGGGGTTGGGATTCAGAGGACTCAGGACCATCCTAGCAAGTCTTTGGGGAGCTCACCGAGTAGGGCGGGGACAGCTAGAGAAAGGCACACAAAGGACAGAGTGTGGTCAGTGCTGTGACAGAGGTCACTGAGCCCTGGGGCAACACAAGGAGGGAGGGCCCCCTTGGCCTATCGAGAGTCGTGCCTGGCTTTAGCTGGCTTCCTGCACAGAGGGATAGTCCTCAGCTCTGCCTCTTTCCTTCCCCCGGCCCCACCCCTGCCACCAATATAATCAGCTCCCTAGCCCTGTAGGTTATTGTGGGCTATACTGTGTCCCTTTAAAACCCATGTGTTGAAGTCCTAACCCCCAGCACCTCAGAATGTGGCCTTTCATAAACAGGGTCTTTACAGAGGTAATCCAGTAAAAATGACATCATTAGGGTGGGCCCACATCCAAAATGCCTGGTGTCCTTATAAAAAGGGGGCAATTAGAGACAATGATGCACACATGGAGAGCACCATGAGAGGATGAAGGCAGAGGTCGGGGTGATGCTTCTACAAGCCAAGCAATGCCAAAGACTGCCAGCCAACCACTACAGCTAGGAGAGAGGGTTGGAACAGATTCTCTCTCACAGCCCACAGAAGAAACCAACCAACCCTGCCGATACCTTGATTTCAGACTTTCGGCCTCCAGAACTGGGCGACAACCAGTGTCTGTTGTGTAAGCCACCTAGTCTGTGGCCCTTTGTTAAGGCCATTTTGGCAAAATAACACTTATGTGTAAGATGTTCCCCACACGTCTCCACAGGGTAAGGCACAGCCTTTCCATTTAATGGCACATCAAGCACATTCTCTCTGTACATCTGCATATGCCTTATTTTTTAATGCCTGCGTGGTATCCCGCTGCTGGTTGTCCCATAATTTACCCAACCATCCCTCTACTTCTGAAGAGTGATGAGCTGCTTCCCATTTCCTGCTACTAGAAACGGTATCACCCCTAACACTCACTGTCTGAATACATGCTGAAGAGGATGCCTGGGTCACATGGCAAGCACATCTGAGATGCTGGTACTGCCAGCAAATGGCCTTCCACAAAGACCCACCCATGTATACTCCACCAACCACCCATTCTGCTGATGGGTGACAAAGGGTCACCCTATTCCTTGGATTTGGATTACTTATGAGGGAGGCTGAATGTCCCCCACGGGGCCTGGCCATTCCTCATTCTTCTACTGGAATGTGTGACTAGAACAAAGGTTTGCTTAGTTTTCACCCCTTGGTTTTTTTTTTTTTTTTTTTTTTTGAGACAGATTCTCACTCTGTTGCCCGGGCTAGAGTGCCGTGGCATCAGCCTAGCTCACAGCAACCTCAAACTCTTGGGCTCAAGCGATTCTCCTGCCTCAGCCTCCCGAGCAGCTGGGACTACAGGCATGCACCACCATGCCCGGCTAATACTTTCTATATATTTTTAGTTGACCAATTAATTTGTTTCTATTTTTAGTAGAGATGGGGTCTCGCTCTTGCTCAGACTGGTTTCGAACTCCTGACCTTGAGCAATCCGCCCACCTCGGCCTCCCAGAGTGCTAGGATTACAGGCGTGAGCCACCGCGCCCGGCCTCACCTCTTGGTTTTTTAGCCAACCCTTTTCTCATCAATGCCATAAAATCACAACGATCAAACATGAACTGTGAGAGTGCAATCCCTGGTGAGAACTGATGTAACAGCAAGAAGGGGGTCGAGTCCCCTCCTGCCTGGTGCTGCAGAGTACCTGCTCTGTGGCCCTAGGAGAAAACAGTCTTCCACTTGTCTCTGTGTCTTCACCTGCACAAGGGTCACAAGGAGAAAAGGTCATTAAGCACAAGTCAGGAATGCTGGCTCAGGGTACTAGGAAGGTCTTCTACTCAGCAGGGTTCAGAGACCAAGAAGAGCTGGGAGGGCCAGTCTTATGGGTAACACACATATGCACCTCACGCCTGCCTTGGTTCTGCTAATGGTAGCAGTGGGACACACCTCCCCGTCTGGGTCAAGGACCACACAATGCACCAGCCAGCAGAGCAGAAAATCATTTCATTAAGTAGCTCACATTCTTACAGCCTAGCACCCACCCCCAATCCAAGAGGGGAAAAATGACACCTGCCTTCACATTGTCACGGGGCAAAGGTTTGGGGGGGCCTAAATCCCATTTCCCTCGATTTACTTCTGGGTAGGCCACGCTGGGCCCTGTGCCATGGGCCACAGAGCTGGGCACCACCCAGCCTCAGGTCTTAGTGAGTTCACAGCTTAAGGTACTAGGAGCTGGAGGCGGGAGGACAGGGCCGAGCTGGGGCCGCTGCACACGGAGCAGCACACTTGCTTTCTACATGCAGACACAAGCGGGCACACGCACCTAGAAGGAGCAGGGGTGTGAGACGTTGGTGGGAGGAGGGGCCAGGAAGGGGGGTCGCCAACCCCACAGCCGGGGCAACCCCAGCCCAGAGGTACTGTGCGCGGAGGGCGGAGCACATAGGTCCTGGCAGGACGCTTGGTGGCTCCCTTTTGCCTCAGCCAGTCTCGCGGGAGCCTGAGGCCAACTGCAGCCTTTGGCCACGGGGCAGCACAGTCCTCCGCCTCCCCACAGCCCGGCGAGGTCACCAGCACAAGGATGACGAGCTCCCACGCTCGGACGAGGAGGCGAGGTCAGCAGAGAGCCCGTGTCGGGTGCGAAGCTGCCGCAGCCACCTCGGGGAGACAGGCGGCGGGTGACAGGGACTCGCTGGAGTTAACCCTGCCGCGTTGGTCCAGCCCCGGACACCCGTTATGCGCAGCGCAGACAGGCACGCACTCACGCACGTACGTGCACCCCCACGCACGCACGTATGCAGCCAAGCAGGCAGACAGACACGTACTTACGCATCCACGCAGCTACAAAGACACGCACTTACGTAAGGACGCACGTACGCACGCACGGGCCCCTGGGAGACGCCGTTTGACTCCGTGGGCCCTCACACGCGCCGGCAAACGAGGTTGCGGCCAGCCGTCTGGAGACTCGCGGACTGGAGTGGGCAGACCAGAAGGAGGAAAAGGGACTGGAGGGAAGAAGAAGGGGAGGCGTCAGGACGAGGCCAGCCTGCAGCCCTGTGGGCGGCAGGGCTGTGACAGAGGGGGCGGAGCTGAAAGTGCTGGGGGAGGAGTCAGGGGCGGGACTACGGCAGGAGCAGGGCGGGGCTGCGGCGGGGTGCAGCGGGGCAGATGCCTGAGAACGAACTGGGGGAGGGGCCAATGAACAGCCTGGGGTGGGGCTGGGAGTGAGCAGTGCCCCGCTAGGGTGGGGAAGGGCGGGGTCCACAAAGCGTTGGGGGAGGAGCAGGAGCCACGCAGGAGCAGGGCTGGTTTGTGGGAAAGGTGGAGGAGGAGCTAGTGCAGGGTTGTGGGAAAGAGCTGGAAAAGGAGGAGCTGGGGTGGATCTAGGGCAGAGGGGTAGGAGGAGCAGGAGGGAGCTAGAGGAGGCGAAGCTGGGGGTGGAGATGAGGGAGGAGCAGGGCTGGGCGGTGGGAAAGAGCAGGGGCAGGAGCTCATGAATACCTGCTGACTGGAGGAGCTATGGGAGGAGGAGCCTGGGGTGGAGTTGTGGGAGGAGCAGGGCGGAGCTGACAGAAAAAAAGCTGGGAGTGCATTAGGAAGATCTGGGGTGGACCTCGGGCAGCCAGGGTAGAAGGAGCAGGAGGGAGCTAGAGGAGGCAGAGCTGGGAGTGGAGATGCGGGAGGAA
>CAUYRT010076696.1:0-46920 GCA_963574885.1 Lepilemur ruficaudatus
CTTTGTGTCCCCTAACAGTGACTTCCATGTTTTTTCAACTTTAATCTTTAAAAAATAATTTCTGATGGTGCTTCATTACTTGCAGATGTTAGTAGCACTGAGTGTGAATGTGGGATCTTTGGCGGGCCAGTCTCTCTGTGCCTTAGCTCCCACATCTGGAAAATGGAGATAAGAATAGTAGCTTCCTACCTGGGTTGCTCCTGGAATATACAATAAACGTTAGTGATTGAATCAATCAGGATCCAGCCAGGAAATAAGAACCTCTATATGTCTTTCCAAACACAGAAACAATAGCAGAGAAAACTGATGCTGGAAGAGTTAAGAAGGCTAACAGTCTAGTGAGACAACCCAGGGATCACTAACAGCAGCAAGTGGCTACCATCCCTAGGCCCAGCCGGACAAATGGAAGAAATAGGCTTGACTAGACAGGAGCTGGTACCCCTGAGGAGGACCTGTCCAGCTGGTTGTAGGGCCATGGAGGAATCACAACCACTGCCAGAAATGATGTCACTGAAATAGTGGTGGCAGTGAGGGGAGGTGGGTGAAGATAAACCTGCCTTCTCCTCCCCTCCTGCCGTCCAGGCTTACGCCAGCGCCTCCCCCTGGCCAAACCTATCTGGAAACCAGAGGGCAAGGAGCCTGGGAAGGCGGTTCAATGGGATTCAAAGCAGGACTGATATTGAAGCTGTTGTTAATTATTACGATTATCTAATTTCAAAAGGTACACCTTTCCTTATTCTTGATAAAAAGCATTTCATTAGCATTAACCTTATATTTGTCAGTAAATGTTAGAATTTCTCTGGGGCTCATGTGGGAAACCGAAATATGCCACCCTCAAATATACTTCTTTGACATATTTCAAAATGGCTGTTCAGAGGGGCTGGAATCTTAGTAGTAGCTCTGAAAAGCTGTCCTTTGTGGGGAGATTTGCATCTGCGGAAGAAATGTACAGTAGTGAAGTAAACAGCAGATGCAGAGGTCCCCTTATCCAGATCTAGAAAAGATTAACTCTCGCAGGAAAAAGAGACTAAAAGTCTGATACTATTAGAGGTCCCACAGAGAATCGTTGTCATGGCTACCATCTATTCTTTCTGAAGGCTGCTGCCTGTGAGGCCTCATCTGCATAATAAGACAAGCTTTCCTCCCTTCCCCCTCCCATAAACTGTCACCACCCTCCAAGCCTCCTTTCCTTTCTATATGGTATGAAAACTTCAGTCATCTGGCTCTTCCTGGAGGCTCATAATTGCGGGACGCCCATGGCCATGTGCCCATTAATAAATTTGCATGCCTCTCCTCCTGTTAATCTATTGTCAGTTTATTTCTTGTATTCAAACATCGAACCTCCAGAAGGGATACGGAAAATTCCCACATCCCTACACTCGCAAGTGGTGTTCCCATAACAAACCACTCCAAAACTGAGTGGCTTAAAACAGCAACAATCACCAATGTTCTTGTCAACAGACAGGAACCTGAACTCTGAAATAATTAAAAGAGGTTTATTCTGAGCTAAATATATGTGACCATGGCCCGGAGAGCCCTGCCCAAGAAGCCTTCAGCAAGTGGTCTTTTTGTGGTTGGGTCACAATTTGGTTTTACACATTTTAGGGAGACAGGAATTACACGTAAAGTCATAAATCAATATGTGGAAGGCATACATTGGTTTGGCCCCAAAAGGCAGAAGATCTCAAAGCAGGGAATTACAGGTTATAGGTGGATTTAAAGATTCTTTGATTTATAATTTGTTAAAGGAATGAAGCTTTGTCTAAAGGCTTGGAGTGTTTTAAGTTAAGGAAGTCTGTTAATCAGACATGAGTCACCTGAATTGACGACCTACAGGTGTGGTTTTGATAAGGAAAACCCTATCTATTACTTGGCATATCAGCCACCTGAGATCCCACCCCTCACAGAAGACCCGCATCAGCATAATGCTAACCTATTACCTGGCGCATTAACTAACCTATTACCTGGTGCATCAGCATAACACTAAACCTATTACCTGACACATAAACTAACCTATTACCTGGTGCATCAGCGTAACACTAAACCTATTACCAGGCGGTGTGTCAGCCACTTGAGACCACACCCCTCGGACCACCCCAACTTAATAAAAGTGGGAAAAATCAGGTAGATGAGGCTCAAAATTTGCTGGTGAGACCCTTCTGAGCCCGCTGGTGAGTAAACCTTGATTCTCCGACTCTCCATGTGCCACTGTAACACTTGCTGTAACAGTTGAAGCGCTGTCCTTGCATAGCTTTAGGCCTGTTAATGAATTACAAGGATATCTCCAAGAAGGTAGGGGAGCATGACAAGGCTTGTCCGACCTCCCTTCTCGTGGCCAGCAACTCAGCTTTAGGGTATTTATGGGGTCCCCTTGGCCAAGAGGGGGTCCATTCAGTCAGCTGGGGAGCTTAAGATTTCATTTTAGGTCACACTAATTTTCTCATGAATATGCAATTTAGGCAAGGCTTGGGAAGGGTAGCTTGTCTCTGGCTCCACTGGGAGCCAGAGGATCTGGCTTCTCACTACTGTGCTCAGAACGTGGCCTGGAACATAGGAATATGTTACAATAAAAACCTTTGACAGACCAAATCAATCCCAGCCTGAAACAAGCACTACTTCTAGGTTTTCAGTCATTTGAGCCAATATATTTTCTTTTAAGTCAGTTTGAGCCATATTTTCTGCAGCTTACGACCAAGATTCTTAACTGATGGGGAGAGGTTAGGATGTGAAGGCTGAAGCAAAACATCTCAGAGAACCAGGAAGTGGTGTTCAGATTACTAGAGATTAAGAAGAACTGCCCCCAGCAATGGGGGAGGAGCAGGGGGTCCCACACTCCTCTTGGTGGCAGTGTCCTGAGGAGATGGCAAGCCTCCAGAGAGCCAAAGTGGTGGCCTAGGCAAGCAACAACATGGCCAGGGTTGGGGAAGATCCCAGAAGCAAGAACAAAACAAAACAAGACAAACCATCGTAACATAAGTAACACAAAATCAGCAGACAGCACCCAGATCTGAAAGGACCATGTGGGAGAGACAATGGCCAACTCTGCAGAGGCCAATAGGAACAGATGGGGGGCCCCCAAAATGTGGGCACTGCATGAGGCCGTATAACCTCATGACTCCCAGGAACTAACAGGGAAGCTCCAAGAATGCCTGGAGTCAATCTCCTGCCAACTTGGCAGCATAGGGGCATGGCATTGAAACCGCCCTTTACCAGTCGACAAAGGGGTACAAGGCCAGAACTGTGGTAAGGGCCTAAATCTCTGAGAAGGCACAGGCCTAGCTAAGAATCACGATAATAACCAGCCATTGTCCCCCTGTTTGCTTCTCTATAATTGCTACTCTGGGGTCACATAGCTGGTGGTCATAAAGACTCTTAACTTTCTCCTTAGATAACATCACTTTTTCAAAACCTAAAAGTAGTTTCTGAGATATCTTCCAGACCCCACATTCCAATGGATTGGCTGACCCACCCAGACCTGTGGCCCATACCAAGAAACCGACTCAGCTGGAATGAGTTGTGACTCTAACCCGAGAACTAACTCAACTCGAGGAGATTTTTTCTACCCTCCTATAATTTTGCCCTGAACCTAACCAATTAGCAGACCCAATTGCCTAATCCTTTGCCTGCCAAACTATCTTTGACCTCCCCCCCAAATTCTCAGGGAGGCGGATTTGAGAAATTCCATCTGCCCGCTTAGCACTCTGCAGAATTAAACCCTTTCTCCATTGCAACCCTGACTGCCTCAGTGTATTGGCTCTTCTCTGTGCAGCGGGCAGTATAACCTCGTTTGGCAGCAACAGCATGAGAAATTAAGTTGATTTGTAGAAAAAATTTTCCTCTACATCTGGATTTGGGGACTGGGAGTCATATCAGCTAAATAAGAATGATAAAGAGCTTGCTTGAGGTGGAATTAAGCAGCAAAGACTGGAGGAGATGTGAGTATGGGGGTGCAGGTGGGGGATTGGTGGGGATTGGGTGCAAAGTGCTCAGCAGGTCAGGATCCCCTTGAGTGCTGGGGAGGGAAAGTGACTTATGAAAATGAAGCTCTTTGACTACAATAGGTGTTTCTGTTATGCAAATTAGCTTATCAGTGATTGGTTAATACAGGAGTGATGTCAGTGAAAGGCAAAAGCTGTGACTATTCATACACAATCTTACCAATACATTATCATGTTTTGTTCCATTAAGTCCCAACAGCTGAATGGCAAAGTAAAGGCACACAGCTGAAGGCAGCAAGCCACCCAGGATGCAATACAAGCAGTCCTGGGTTACGGACAACCTGATTATGGCATCCTGTACTTACAAATGGGCTTCCAAAGCTCCCCATAAGGATAATTTATCATTAAGTAATTAAATTAATATTAATAATTCGGGAACTAGTTTCTTCTGCACAAGTAAACAAACCCACATGGCGTCAGCGGTTTGCTGATGCAGCAGCTTCACGCTAGCCGCTTACGCACACACAGCACCACCTTCATCCTAACTTTTTTTTTTTTTTTTTTTGAGACAGAGTTTCACTCTGTTGCCTGGGCTAGAGTGCCATGGCGTCAGCCTAGCTCACAGCAACCTCAAGCTCCTGGGCTCCAGCGATCCTCCTGCCTCAGCCTCCCAAGTAGCTGGGACTACAGGCATGCACCACCATGCCCCGCTAATTTTTTCTATATATTTTTAGTTGGCCAATTAATTTCTTTCTGTTTTTAGTAGACACGGGGTCTCCTCTTGCTCAGGCGTGTTTCAAACTCCTGACCTTGAGCGACCCACCCGCCTCTGCCTTCCAGAGTGCTAGGATTAAAGGCGTGAGCTCATCCTAACTTTTAATTCCATTTTCTGAGTCTGTGTTTACCCTTTGACCAAGCCTCCAAAGCAAAAGTCCACGACAAGTCCAGGTGAGGCTGCAGTGAATAGAAAGGTGATTACAGTGGAAAGAAAGTTGAAATAATTAAGCATTCAGAGAAAGGGCAGATGCCATCATCACTGGAAAAGCGTTAGGCTCCGCTATCAGAACAATTACAGAGGACAAAGTCAGAATAATGGAACATGAGAAAGACAGCTTCAATGAAAGCATCAACCGTTACTGAGCAGTGTATAGTGGATTAACTATTGAAATGGAAAGGTTCGTATTGATTTGGTTAGAAGATCAAAATAAGTGTAACATTCCTATTAGCCTAGCATTGATGCAACCTTAGGTGAGTGTTAATCTTTAGTATTCTTTTTTGAAATTTCTCCAAGCTAAACTTTTTGTATGAGTTTGTTTTTCTGTTCTGTTTGTTCGAATTAAAAGAAAGAGCAGAACAGTTTCTGTGATTTATTACAGTACAGAGGTATTGCTATTACTACAGCATTACACTGTACTATTACCACCACACGAGCCATTATAGTATTATTATTGTTATTATTATTACTGTATATGTGCTGTTCATCAGGGATCTGAGTTACATACAAATCTGACCCAAAGATGTTCTCAGGAACATATCTCATCTGTAACCTGGGGACTGCCTGGACTCTTTGGAGTACCCGTGATTCATCCCATATTTGTCTCCTGTCTTGATTTAGCCATGGCCTCTGTCTTAGAGGTAGAGTTCTTCCTGATCTTTGTTTTCCTTGTCTCCATAAACCAATAGCCTCAACTCGTTCTTATACCCTTTACATCAAGCTAGCTGCACTTTTGAAAAAAGACATATTTAATTTCTTATTTCTTTTTTTTTTTTTTTTTTTTGAGACAGAGTCTGGCTCTGTTGCCTGGGCTAGAGTGACGTGGCATCAATTTCTTATTTCTTTAATGTGTATTAAACTTGTGTTTTTAATTATGCTGTTATTTTGCTAAGATTGTTATTTTTGGATAGTGCTGTCATTATTAAGTTGCATACATTTTCAAGTGGTCTGTTCCAACCAAATATTTTCATAAGCTTTGTTCTTTCAACTGTGCATCTTTGCAGAATGGAGATTTTTCTGAACGTATGAAATGTAGATTCTTGCACTAGCCTCCAGGTGGCATCCCCAGCAACTTTGCTCTCCTGGGATTTTGGGCAGTGCCTGTTCTCACAAACAGCATTTATATGTACCTTGTCTTTTCTAACTTGCTTCATAGTCTTATCTGCTAACTACTGTTACTTAAAAATCTAAAATCTAGCTTGGAGGCGGAAAGATTGTTTTTCCTCCTCTACCTTGAGCTCATAATACTTGTCATTTATATGTGTTTTCTTTAAAGAGCTCCTAGCAGTTCTTTTGTGGCTTCAGTTAATATATGAAGCAACTCCTAAGTCCACCTCTCTGCCCTGGCTGCTCTCCAACTACTACCATTTCAGTACAACAACCCCTGGAGTGGCTGGTGTCTTCCTCGCTGAATGCTGAAGTCTCATGGAGCTCAGCACTTTCGAAGCACTTCCACAGCTCTCAGTAATATGTAGCACAATTGAGTGCCAGTTCTCTGTTCTTTCTTCCCATTACTTCTCTCCTTCCTACCAACAGGCTGTGTTGATGCTCCAGTTATAACAAATGCCCCCCCAGTTTTCTGTCACTGTTCACTAGATTTTCTTTTTTTTGAGACAGAGTGTCACTCTGCTGCCCGGGCTAGAGTGAGTGCCGTGGCATCAGCTAGCTCACAGCAACCTCAAACTCCTGGGCTCAAGCCATCCTACTGCCTCAGCCTCCTGAGTAGCTGGGACTACAGGCATGTGCCACCATGCCTGGCTAATTTTTTCTATATATTTTTAGTTGGCCAATTAATTTCTTTCTATTTTAAGTAGAGACGGGGGTCTCGCTCTTGCTCAGGCTGGTTTCGAACTCCTGACCTTGAGCAATCCGGCCGCCTCGGCCTCCCAGAGTGCTAGGATTACAGGCGTGAGCCACCGCGCCCGGCCTGTTCACTAGATTTTCAATTTATACTTGATAACTTTTTCTTATACATACACATTTCACCACACATTTTTAACAAATATATTGCCATATGTTGCTCAACCATCAACTCCTTTAGAATCTTTTCCTTTGTTCCTTTAAAAAAATTATTATTATTTGCCAGATATAAATGCTGCTTTCTACAAAAGCCTTCCCAGGTTTGCCTTAACCAGAATTTCTCTGTCCTCCCCTAAGCCCTAATATATGGGTTCCCTCATTTGCACCTATGTAAAAACACCTAAATGCCAGTGTGGTAGAGGCAATGGAGTGTGCTGGACAATCCACAGCCTCTGGAGATGGGAGACCCTGGCTTTGTTTCCTGCTTCTTCTACTTCCAGGACAAGTTATGAGAGCTCAACTACCCTGAGCCTCAGTTTTCCCATCTATAAAGTGGGAATAGTAATATCTCATATGGCTATTATGAAAATTAAATAAAATAATGTATCTATGGCACTCAGCAAAGTGCCTAATGCAGTAGGTCTGTATTAAGGATTCAGTTGATCTTGGATATTATTTGTAGTATTTTGGATATTTATCCATTCATTTCATTTAATATTGTGGGGCTTATTCTAATGGGGAGAGACACAGGTAATCAAATAAATACATTTGTAATATAATGTCAGGTACTAATGAGTGTGATGAAGAAAAATTGAGGGGATAAAGGAATTAGAGAATGGAGAGGGGTGCAGATACAGTGGACAGGGAAGGTGACACTGGTGCTGACACCTGAAGGCAATTACAGGAGGGAGCCGTGAGGACATCTTGGGAAGGAACATTCCAGGCAGAGGAAATAGCAAGTGCAAAGTCCCTGCATTGGGAGCACTCCTGGCTGGCTTGAGGAACAGCAAGGCGGGAGCAAGGTGAGGGGGGGAGTAGAAGTCAGAGAGATGGACGGGAGGTGGGGAGGATGAGGAGGCAGGCCAGCTCCCAGGGCCAGATAGCTTGTGTATGTCTTTGAAGTTTCTATGATATTTGGCTGGATCTTGTAGCAAGTACTATATTTTTCAATCCACAGATCAGAGTCCAAGAGTAACTGTCTTCATTTTTCTATAGCTAAATTTAGTTTCTGTCTGAAAGTCTCAGTCTGCTCACTGGCTGAAAACTGGGCTAGCCAATTCCAGGTCTTCTCCGTCATTTCAGGATTTTTCTGTCATTTTAAGTTTAAATTCAATCAATTCTGAAAAATACCTCCTTTCCCCTGCTTCCCTTCAGGGCCGCATCTAGGTTTCCAGATGCTTAAGGAACACCACATCTTTGCGAAGGAAGGGTGTTGATATCATCCTATCTGGTCTTCAAGTGTTGTTATCCAGGCTGGCATCTGGTCTTTGGCCACAACCTCTTATGACACTTTGTACTACACTGTCCTCCTGACATAACCCCTTGGTTAGCTAGTTTTCTCTTTCAGCTAACCTTCCCAGCCCTCTAAAGAAGAGAAGGAAATCTAGGAAAATCCAGCTGTTTTCTTAGCCAGCAAGGGGCTTGGCAGGGCTTCCCAGCCCTTCTCTGTCCAATAGCATCACATGCAGGCTTTTGCGCTGGGCCACAGCAAGTGCCATGGGACTTCATGAGACTCAGCCTCCTGATTTCAGATGGGAAGTTGGCCCAAGTCTCTTCTACCCTCAGATCTCCCTAAACCTTATCTAGCTATCTGGAGCTAATCCTAGATAAGGGTATGGGTAAGATATTATCTTTTTATTTTAGTTAAAATAGATACTTTATCTTATTTTCCTTGTATTCGTATCCCACCTCAGCTTGAAGAATTTTTATACAGTGTTAGGAGAAGGAGTGGGAGGCAGCAAATCTTTCCTGATTTACATCTGGGCCAAAGCTTGTGAATTTAGGACAAAAATGTTGGACTACCTTTGTCCTCCAGCTCTGCCCCTCTGAGATAACAGGATTCACACCCAATGACCTGCATGGGGATGGTCACAGGATAAAAAAAGATCTGCAGGGAAAAAAACATTGGCTATTATTTCACAACATCGTATTGCCACATTTGTACATATTTACACTTTCTAAATGCACTTGGTAAAGAAAGAGGGTAAGGACAAGCAACTGTTCACAAGCACATCCTTGTGGACTGGATCAGGTCATGGACTGTATCAGTCAGCGCCCAATCAGCAGACAGAAACCACACAGTAAATTAAACAGAGAATATTTAATAAAAAGAATTACTAATGGTAACAGGTGATTAAGTAAACAGAGGAAAAGAGAACTGTAAAGAGTACCCCCAGGACTGAGCGAGAGTACCAAAGTGAGACAAACTTGGAAGGGGGATTGCAGGGTGGGATTCTCCAAGGGTGGGATTCAGGCCTCATTGGAGGTATGATTGTAGCCACTGGTGATGAAGAAGTTGGCTGGGTTGCCCCGGGCCAGAGCAGGAGGAGGCTGGTGGGCAGAAAACCATGGCTGGAAGTGGCCCCAGGAAACGCTGTCCCAGAACACAGCTGGGCTGAGGCTGGGTAGCCAACTGCTGGTTTGCCTGCAAAACTCACTGGAATCTACCAGCCGGGATGCCAGTGAGACCTGATAGAAGCGAGTGCCACTGTATGGCCCTCCCCCAAGCGCCTCTATCTGCAGTGGAATAGGAATAAGAAAAAGAAAACACTAGCAGATACCAGAACTAGGAAAAGAAGCCTCCTCCCTCCTGTGGTTTCCCTCCAATCCCCCCTACTGACAATGTTTAACATCGTGCCAGTGGTAAAGATGAAATCTTGACAGTCTAGTTCCATTAACACAGAAGAGGCAATGCAAGGTGAATGTGGAGCTGAGAGGCAATAAACTGATAACCGATGGTGGATGAAGTACAGTGTCAACTGCGATCAGCTGGCTGTTACCAGGGTCTCTAGACGAAGAATTTATTGAGAGTTGAGTACCAGGCACTGCGGCAGGAAGTACTGATACAATAAAGAATACTCTACCCTCCTGGAGCTTGCATTGTGGGGGGAAGGCATAGATTGACTTACAATAAATAAGTAAACAAAAACCGTACAGATCAGAATTGGTGCCATGATAAAAGTAAATGGAGAACCGTGATACAGAATAAGAAGAGGGGTTCTGTTTGGAATGGGCAGGCATGGAGGATCTCTCTAAGGAGGTGGCAAAATTGTGCATGATTTTCAAATGGGCAAAAAAGGTTACTCTTGATGAGTGCACCTTTCAAGTTATTCTCTGCCTATTATTTTAGCTATTTTTGCTATCTTTGAGCTGTTTTGTAATTCTGTAAATTGCAGATAATTAATACCAGTGTAAATGAATTTTGTCCGCGGACATGCAAATGAACTTTGTCCTGTGAAAGTGCAATTGATCTCTCTCTCCCCATCCATCGGTGGAAGAAGCCAGTTTTACATATATTAAGCAAATTCATTTTAACATTCCTGATGGACTATTATGTAACTGGTCTTTGCATTCTCCTTTTATTTTTTATTTATTTATTTATTTTTTGAGACAGAGTCTCACTCTGTTGCCCAGGCTAGAGTGCTGTGGCATCAGCCTAGCTCACAGCAACCTCAAACTCCTGGGCTCAAGCAATCCTCCTGCCTCAGCCTCCCAAGTAACTGGGACTACAGGCATGCACCACCATGCCCGGCTAATTTTTTCTATATATTTTTAGTTGGCCAATTAATTTCTTTCTATTTTTAGTAGAGATGGGGTCTCCCTCTTGCTCAGGCGTGTTTCGAACTCCTGACCTTGAGCGATCCACCCGCCTTGGCCTCCCAGAGTGCTAGGATTACAGGCGTGAGCCACCTGCATTCTCCTTTTAATCCATTGTAACATCTTCAGGATTCCCTCATCAATTAGTGAGTTAAGTGAATTTTTTTTTTCTTTTAGAGACAGGGTCTTGCTCTGTTGCCCTTGCTAGAGTGTGTGGTGTCATCATAGTTCACTGCAGCCTCCAACTCCTGGGCTCAGGCAATCCTTCTGCTTCAGCCTCCTGAGGAGCTGGGACTAGAGGTGTGTGCCACCACACCTGGTTAATTTTTCTAGGTTTCGTAGAGATGGGAGTCTTCCTCTTGCTCAGGCTGTTCTCAGATTCCTGGGTTCAAGCAGTCCTCCCACCTTGGCCTCCCAAAGTGCTAGGATTACAGGTGTGAGCCACCTCACCCAGCCTTAAGTAAAATTTTTGATATGTGTTCATGTTACATTTGTATAAGAATCATAATCTACATTTTTAAAACTAATTATCCTTTAACACATTTAAATTCAGTCCCCCAAAGACTCCAGTGTAGGGGGCACTCAGCCAACATTCCTATTATGTCAAGACTGAATGAGCTGATCAGACTGTCTACTGCTTCATTATTTGTGTGTTGGTAACACATGCCAAAAATCACCTCTGCAAAATGGAGTCGAGAGAGAACACAAGCTTTCAGTTTAGAGGCTGACACACTTTTATTGAGAGTGCTCATGAAATCAAGGAGATACTGATTTTTCTAACATGGATGGCAGTTAAAAGAATGTTTAACAGCATTCTTCTTAAATAGTTTTGAACCCATGGCAGAGTTGTGTTCCTAGAATTTTAAAATAGCATAGAAAACTTAGAAATCATCTAGTCCAATCCCATTTTATAGATGACTTAGTCAAGCCAAGAAAGCCTGGGTAACTTGTTTAAGATCATCGACTAATCAATGGCAAGCTGAGATATAAAGCAGGCTCTTCCTCTTAGTCCTACACACTTTCTGCTACCACTGTAATGTTGGTGGCAACCAGAATTTCACAAATGATTCCTGACAATCCTCCCCACCCCTTCTTTCCCCCTTCATACATAATATTCACTCTGAAAATAGGGGGGTGTTTGTCCATGAGGGATAGTATATGTTAAGAGCTTTGGATTCAGAAACAGTCATGGTTTTTCATCTGGTTTTACTACTTATTTGTGTTTGTTCTTCAGCAAAGTGGGCATAGATTATTATTAAATAATAACAAACTGTGTCATAAGATTATTACAAGGATTAATAATAATCTACATAAAGAACATAGTACATAGTAGGCACTCAAAAAATCATAGCTGGTATTAAATTGTAATACCCCCCCAAAATTCCAGATATATTAAAGTGACCATCTATGTACCATAAAAATCCTTCAGTGTTTGAGGAAAGCAGAGTTGATAGTACTGACACTTTTATAGTAAGTACTTTTATGTTTCAATGAAAGTTACACACACACCCACACACAGCTGTCTGTTAAAAAAAATCCATCTTTATTGAATGAACAATCTACAAACAGAAGTCAACTCAATACCAATCAATATTCTCTCCATCTCCCACCGTTTCATTTGTGTGCTTGGAAACAATTCTTATGTCTTTAGACACATTTCAAACCACCTAAAATGAAACGTAAAACATTGTATCTTTAAAAGTACAATAATATGCCCTGGAGCATGAGGCAATCCAAGTGAGGGCATACCTCTGCATGCCATATCTTCTGCACAGGTGATGAGAGGCTCAGAGTGGTGACTACCCAAAGTTCATCTCCATCAGTAAAAATGACCAGTATTTGTTTAATACCTTATAGTGAACAAAGGGTTTTCATATATATATGTGTGTATATATATATATATTTTAAGACATGGAGTCTCTGTTGCCTAGGCTGGAGTACAGTGGCATGATCATAGCTCACTGCAGCCTCCAACTCCTGGGCTCATGGGATCCTCCTGCCTCTGCTTCTCTGCTAGCTAGGACCACAGGAGCTTGCCCCATGCTCATCTAATTAAAATTTTCTTTCTTTCTTTTTTATTTTTTAGAGATGGGGTCTTGATATGTTGCCCAGGCTGGTCTTGAACTCCTGCCCTCAAACAATCCTCCGACCTTGGCCTCCCAAAGTCCTGGGATTACAGGTATAAGCTACCACACCCAGTCATTCACATATAAAATTTTAACTGTTTCTAGAGAAACCAAAGAAAGGATGTGTACCTCCTGTGGCAACAGAAACAGAGGTAGGGAAGGCCATTCAGACATATTGGCTCCCTAGATTATTGAATTTACTCTACAGCTATCAGTTTTCTAGGGATGCTGTAACAAAGTACCACAAATCGGGTGGCTTAGAACAAGAATTTATTGTCTCACAGTTCTAGAGACCAGAGGTCCAAAATCAAGGTGTCAGCAGTGCTAGACTCCTTCTGAAGCCACTAAGGAAGGATCTGTTCCAGGCTTCTCTTTTAGCTTCTGGTAGTTCCCTGGCTTGTGACAGCATAACTCCAATCTTCACATGTTCTCCCTATATGTGTATCAGTTTCTGTGTCCAAATTTCTTCCTTATATAAGGACACCAGTCACATCGGGTTAGGGTCCATCCTAATGACCTCATCTTAACTTAATCATCTGCAAAGACCTTATTTCCAAATACGGTCACATTCACAGGTAATGAGGGTTATATGAATTTGGGAGAGACACAATTCAACTCATAACAATTGCTATTTCCTTCTTCCTTTTAACCTTGCCAAACACACTTATGGCCAACAGCACTCATTCATTCAACAAACATTTGAATGTATGTCCGGCTCTGCTCTGGGTGTTGATGATGCAAAAAGTGAACTGAGGCCAGGTGTAGTGGCTCATACCTGTAATCCTAGCACTTTGGGAGGCCAAGGTGGGAGGATTGTTTGAGGCCAGGAGTTTGAGACCAGCCTGATTAAGAGTGAGACCCCATGTCTACAAAAAGTACAAAAATTAGCCAGGTGTGATGATGCACGTCTGTAGTCCCAGCTACTAAGGAGGCTGAGGCAGGAGGGTCGCTGGAGCCCAAGAGTTTGAGGTTGCAGTGAGCTATGATGACACCACTGCACTCTAGCCTGGGAGAGAGAGCAAGATCCTCTCTCAAAAAACAAAATAAAACAAAACAAAAAAACCCAAAACCAATCAAACGAAAAAAACAAAACACAGCAAAACAAAAAACAGTGAACTCAACAGAGACTCTGTCCTTGAGAAGTTCACATTTTGGAAGGAATCAGAGACACATTATTATGATAATTAAGTACTGTTATTTAGCAGGTATTGCTAGGTATTATAATAGGCACTTTAATCTTCACAATAACGTGATAAGAGATTTAACAGAGACATACTTAGAGAGTTTAGGGAGGTCCTAAATCTGCCCTAAGGGTCAGGAATATTTTCACAAATTGAGTATCATTTCACTTGAGTCAAAAGGGTGTGTGGAAATACACTAGTATATTAGCTCAAAGGTAGTGAGTAGCAGATTTCAAGGAAGAGGATTTTATGGAGGAAAAAATAGCACAAAGGTTAAGAGAAATTGTAAACCCCACAGGGGCTGGGATTTTTGTCTATTTTATTAAGTATCTCTTTTGTCTCCAATGCTTTGACCAGTACCCAGTTCATTCAATAATTAACCTGAGTGAATAGAAGGGCATCATATGTCTACATAGCATGGCCTGCAGTTCACTGTTGCCGGAAAGGTAGACAAAGGCTCAATCACGAAGAGGCCTGTAAACCACATTAAATGTAAGCGATTAGGGCTGATACGTCGGTGCTATAAACACAGCATTAATAAGTTTCAGAAGTGCAGGAAAGCCTGGCACCTGTCCTGGCAATTACTACACTTCCTCAGAGCACGTACAAGGATGTGGCACCGAAGGGCCAGAAGAATGGCAGGGGCGCCAGCTCCCCACACTCCAAAGTAGGGTTCTCTGGCCGAAGCCGTTTTAAAGCACATGGTTTGGGTTTTAAATGTAAGTGGAGCCTCTTCCATCCGTTCCCCCCGCAATTCCCCGCCCAGCTCCAATGCTGACTCTGGAAGGACACCAGACAGTCTCCAGACCTTCCCCAAATTCCAGAGGAGGAATCCCTGAGCGCGCTCCCACGCGCGGCACCGCTCCCTGTCCCTTCGGAAGGCGAGGGCGCACGCGCACCTTCCCGAGCAGAGCGCGCGCCCGCGAGCTCCCCGCATCCCCGTGCTCATCCGGGTCTCAGCGAGCCTCAGCCAATGGTGGCTACCCGTGGCCCTCGGGGGCGGGGCTAAGCCTTCCCTCACAAGGGGCCTGGGATCACCGCGGGCGTCTCCAGGGGACGGCGACCAGTCGGCAGAGGAAAGAGGCAGAGGCAGGGGGCCTAGCGTTTAGGCGAGGAGCGACGGTTCTGGGGTCCGGTGGCTGCCGCCCCTCCAGAAGCGACCGGAGCGCGAGCAGATCGCCCAGTCCGAGCCAGTGTAGTAAACACACTTCAGAAACGTGAGGTGCCGGTGGTCACGGGGGCGCGCGTCCTCCAGTGAGGAGCCGGGGGCGGGGCCGAGGCCGCTGACGCGGCGGCGGCGGCGGCGGCGGAGTCACCCGGGCAGCTTCGGGACCGGTCACCGGCCGGCAGCCGTCCAGCGGCCTCGACCACCGCCTGCCTCCTCCCTCGGTCGTCTCTCCCGGGCCGAGAGACAGCGTCGTCCACGGGGGCTGAATCCCGTGTGCTCCTCTCGGTGACTCACCTCCGGCGGGCCGTTTTGTCCTCGGGCCGCCTCGGCGGGGCGAGGTTTCCGTGACGAACCTCCTGGGGCTGTCGGTGCCCGCTCGGGCCGTCGTGGCGGCTCAGGCGCCTGGAACTCGCTCACGCTCCGGAGGTCCGAGGCCCTCGAAGTTATGCGTCGCCTGCAGGCGGTTGCGGCGGGCGCCGGCTCCTAAAGGGCGTCACACCCGGACTCCGCCGACTGGGCAGCCTCCATTCATCTTCCAGCGGCGCCTCCAGCGCCCCCGCCGTCTGCGGTCCCCTCCTCGGATTCATTTTTTCCTGTCCCCCCTCCGCCGCCCTTTCCTCACTCCTTGGGTGCGGCGATTCTCCTGGAAACGAAGGCGTCGGTTATGAGCCGGACCCTGCTGCCTTGAGTCTCTCGGTGGAGGAAGTCGGGGGTGACCGCCGCCCGCCGCGCCCCTCGGCATGGGGGTGAACGCTGTGCACTGGTTCCGAAAGGGGCTCCGACTCCACGACAACCCCGCCCTGAAGGAGTGCATTCAGGGCGCCGACACCATCCGCTGCGTCTACATCCTTGACCCCTGGTTCGCCGGCTCCTCCAACGTGGGCATCAACAGGTGGCGGTGAGTTAAAAGCCCGTGGCGAATTGATTTCGGTGTTTGATGGATCAGGTGTTAATGAATTATGGTCGATCGGCCAAATCTGAGAATTTAGACCTCACGCCGCCTTGCTTATAGCGTTTAAGAATTGCAGGTGCTTTGCGTATTACGTAGAATTGACTCAATAGTTTTCTGGCCAGAGAGTACTCACGACCTGGAACACATTGGCCTTTATCCGTGAGTTACGTGTCTGCAGTAATGGGAACTCTTCTCTTGAATTTATGGAGAATTCTTGGTGGTGGAGTTAAAGAAACTCCCTCGCAGTCCTTAGTGGTCTGGGGGTTGGTTCCCTTGACCTCTTTGTGGCATTCGAAAAATTGTGGTCCTTAATGTTTACGTTTGTGTGTGTCTAGGTAACTCATAGTATGGAGGAAAATCATTCATTCAGTACATTTGGCTCCAAATCCAGTTTTCTTCCACCTTGAGGTTACTGTAGGAAAAGCAAGGCAAACAGCATTTTCTGGTTTCTCTTTGCTCAGTTCTTCCTCTCAACTCCTCCTTGTGGTTGGTTAGACAAAGCACAGTTTTTCTTTCTAGGCAAAGTATAATCCTTCTAGGGATCAGAACGCTGGAAGAAATCTTAGGAACGTTTTGATCATTTCCTGAAATACCAGACTAGATGATTGTTAGGCTCCCCTGGTGGAAATGAAAGCACTAGCTCAGCAGATAGATTGTTGATCGCTTACTGTGTGCCAGGCACTGATTTAAATGCCAGGGCTATATAGCAGTGAATGAAACAGACAAAAAGTCTTGTCCTCTTCAAGCAGAAACTGTACTATATAGTACCTTAGGCGGCGATAAGTGCTGTGGAGAAAAATAGAGGAAAGGGATAAGGATTACAAGGGTAGGTCTGGGGCGTTGCAGTTCTAAATATGACCAGGGAAAAGTCATAGAGAGGGTGGCAGTTGACCATACTTGAGGTGATGGGATGCAGATATCTAGTGGAAGAACATTCCAGGCAAAGGGAACAGTAGTATGGGGAAAAGCCCTGGGTAGAAACGTGACCTTTGGAAGGAATAGCAGAGGAAGCCCGTGTGACTGGAACAGAATAAGTGAGGGAAGAGTAGTAGATGATGAGGTCAGAGTTGTCTTAGAGCCAGACGGACTAGTGCTTTATAAGCAATTGTCAAGGTTTGGCCTTTTACTCAGATTCAAGTGGGAATAATCGAAAGATTTTGAGCAGAGAAGTGACGTGATCTGACGTATGTTTGAAAAAAATTTTTTTGGTTGTGGTTCTGAGAACAAACTGAATTGGGGAGTGGAGATGGACAAGAAACAGGAAGACCAGTTAAGAGGCTATTGATTCATTTAGGTGAGAAATGATATGGTGGAAGTGATGAGAAGTAGTCATATGCTGGTTGTAGTCTAACAGCAGAATACACAGTATCTGCTGGCAGATTGCATATGTAGTGTGAGAGAAAGAAAAGAAGTTAGGAATAATTTCAAAATTTTTGGCTTGAGGAACCAGAAGGATGGAACTGCACTTTGCTAAGGAAGTGAAGTCAGTTGGAGAAG
Organism: Lepilemur ruficaudatus; assembly: GCA_963574885.1. Classification (NCBI taxonomy): domain Eukaryota; kingdom Metazoa; phylum Chordata; class Mammalia; order Primates; family Lepilemuridae; genus Lepilemur; species Lepilemur ruficaudatus. Next base: position 17,473 of record CAUYRT010076696.1, read on the forward strand.
CCATCGGAGGGTGACTGGGGTTCTCTTTTGTTAGAGGGTTGTTTTTTTTGTTTTTTGTTTTTACACATTCAAGTGGAGATAGCCAATAGGCAGTTGGCTATATCTGGAGCTCAGGACAGAGATCCAGGCAGGAAGTATGAATTTGAGAGTTACTAGTTTATAGCTTACATACATAGCCATTTATTCATCCATCCATTTATTGAACAAATATTTGTCAAGCACCTACTAATGCCAGGCACTACTTTAGGTGTAGGGGACTCAACATAAACAAAATAACCCCAAATCCTCACCCTGTTGAAGCTACATTCTAATGAAGTAAGGTGTAGGGATTTTAAGATTAAGAAAATGAGCGTAGATAGAAAAGAGAGGCAGTCCAAGGACTGAGCCTTGACTATTTTTAATGTTTAGAAACTGTGGAGCTGTGGAAGAAACAGCTAGAAGGCTGCGAAGGAGCTGCTAGTAAAGTAAGAAGAAAATCCAGAAGACTATGGTGTCTTAGAAATCAAGTAAAGAAAGTATTTCAAGGAGGAAAGAGTGCTTTACCTATGTTAAATGCTGCTGATAGGTCAAGTAAGATGAGAACTGAAAATTAAAAATTGGATTTACCACTTTGAGGTGATTCGTAATCTTGTCTAGAGTGGTTTCAGTAGTGCCAGAGGCAAAATTTTTTTTGAAATCACTCAAGCAAAACTCAGCACCAAATTCAGTGCTTTTTGTTTAGCATAGCTCAGTTACTGTTTGTTGTATGAAGTGGTATCTTGGAGTCAGTAATTTTATATTTAAACAGCTTTTTTGATCTCCTTATTGACCACAGGACAATGCCCAAATTTCGTAGCTTGGCTTTCAAAATCTACCTTTTGGCTTATGTATCTCATCTCTTAAAGTTTACAATATGTGCCATCAACTCTGGGGAGTGGGGAGGGGAGCCAACCTAGTTTTTCTTAGAAGCTGTCTTGTATTTCTTTCAATCAACGTTTTTTAGACTTTTGGATTTAACAGAAAAGCAAAATTAAAAAAAATTATTTACCTAATAAGTACATTAATAAAACTACCTTTTGATAGTGCCATCATTTCATTTAAAAAGAAGTTTTTTTGTTTTTTTTTTTGAGACAAGGTCTCGCTCTGTCATGTAGGCCAGAGTTCAGTGGCATGTGTATAGCTCACTGCAGCCTTGAACTCCTCAGCTCAAGCAATCCTCCTGCCTCAGCCTCCCAAGTAGCTGGGGTTACAGGTGCTAACCACTGTGCCTGGCTAATTTTTACAAATTTTTGGTGAGATAGGGTCTCACTATGGTACCCAGGCTAGTCTCGAATTCCTGGCCTTAAGTGATCCTCTTGCCTCGACCTCCCAAAGTGCTGGGATTATAGGTGTGAGCCACCACACCTGGCCAGAAAAGGATGTTTTAACATTAAAAAAAAAAAGTTTTGAGGACATTGTTTCAGAATAAAGTGCTTTGTGTTGGATAAATTTAGCTTTATGAAAATTCACATTTCTTATAAAAATTGTACTACATAAATGTTTATACATCACTGTTCACAGAAGCATTATTCGTAATAGTAAGTGGGAACAACTCAAATGTCCATCAACTGATGAATGGATAAACAAAATGTGGTCCATATAATGGAATATTATGGCTATAAAAAGGAATGAAGTACTGATATATGCTACAACATGTATGAGTGAACCTTGAAAACATGCTAAGTGAAAGAAGCCAGTCACAAAATTCCATGTATTATGTGATTCTATTTATATGAAACGTCCACAGTAGGCAAATATATAGAGGCAGAAAGTAGTTTAGTGGCTGCTTAGGGCTGGGGAATCTGGGGGACTTGGGAGGTGATAGCTAAGGGGCAGAGGGTTTCTTTTTGAGGTGATGAAAATGTTCTAGAAGGTGATGGTTGCACAACTCTGTGAATATATTAAAACCCATTTAATTGTATACTATGTGTCCTCACATGGTGGAAGGGGCAAATAAGCTCCCTCAGGCCTCTTTTAGTCCCATTCATGGTGTGGGGGGGGAGAAGCCCTAATCACTTCCTAAAGGCCCCACTTCTTTTTTCTTATTTATTTTACTTTTATTTTTATTATTTTTGATAAAAACTAGACCTGGAAGACCCTACCTCTTAATACTATCACATTGGGGATTAGATTTTAACAAGTAAACTTGAGGGTGGGGGACACAAACATTCGGATCAGAGCAGGTATAGTCTTTGTATAATCATTTCTCCCCAGTTTAGCAGGTAGTACCTTCTTGAAGAGAAGTTACCATTTCATTAAAGCAGAATTTTATTTTGCATCCCTATCCATGAGAGACACTATTCTTGGTGCTAGGGATACAATAGTGAATAAAACAGAAAAAGTCCCTGCCCTGTGGAGCTTCCATTCTGATGGCGGAAACAGACAATAAAACAAATATAGTGGGTCAGCTGGTGGTAAATGCCATGGGGAGGAAAAAAGCAGACTGTGAGAACAGAGCCTAAAGGAACTGAGAAAACAAGCTATACAGATACCTGGGGAAAGAGCCCGTTTTGCATTCTCCACAGCATAGTTTCTTGTACATAGTAGGCATTTGATAAATTTTGTTTTTAATTTTCCTTATAAGGCAAGGGTTTAGTAATGGGGCAGCTACTTTATTTAACCTATATGTTAATGTATATCCTAAACTTAAAATTTAGAAAAAAATTTCAGTGAACAGTTAATTTTAGTGTTTAAACTTCAACATGTTCATTACAAAGTTGCAGCTATCACATAATTTTCAGTTACCAAATCTATAAATATGCCTACGTCCTTACTCATTCTTCCTTCTGGTATATTATTTCAGTGGAAGAGATACTGCTGCCTCTACTCAAAACCAATTCCTTTGTCCGTGTTCCATGTCAAAGACTGTGTTCATTTTTGATTATTTCTTCTCACCTTTTCTTTTACTTCATCTCCCCCCCTCTTTTTTTTTTGAGACAGAGTTTCACTCTGTTGCCCGGGCTAGAGTGCCATGGCGTCAGCCTAGCTCACAGCAACCTCAAATTCCTGGGCTCAAGCAATCCTTCTGCCTCAGCCTCCCGAGTAGCTGTGACTACAGGCATGCACCACCATGCCTGGCTAATTTTTTCTATATATTTTTTTAGTTGTCCAGGTAATTTCTTTCTATTTTAGTAGAGGTGGGGTCTCACTCTTGCTCAGGCTGGCCTCCAACTCCTGAGCTCAAACAATCCTCCCTCCTCGGCCTCCCAGAGTGCTAGGATTACAGGCGTGAGCGCCCAGCCCATCCTCTTTTTTTAGGTTGTCTCCAATCAACATTTAACATGCTTAAGATAAAGCTCTGTAAAACAAACAAAAGCCACAAAAAAGGAACAAAACTTCCCTTGACTCTCCCTATTATTCTCCTGCAGCTTTGTATCTCAGTTCTTTTGTAGCCAGTTCTCGAACAAGATGTCTGATAATTGGATGACTTCATTTCCTTATCTTCTACTCAACCTTGAACCCACTCCAAACTAAGTAGTCTCCAGTTCCACCCCCACCCACTCTACCAAAAGTGTTTTTATCCATCTTTTCACTCCCTCCCTCTTCTACCATGTTTGACCCATTTGACCACACCTCCTTCTTCCCTTGGCTTTAGTTCTGCTGTCCCCAAACCCCAGGCTGCAGACCTGCAGACCAGTACCAGTCTGTGGCCTGTTAGGAACCCGGTTGACACAGCAGGAGATGAGCCGTGAGCTGGCGAAGGTTCATCTGTATTTACAGCCACTCCTCATCGCTCACATCACTGCATAAGCTCCACCTCTTGTCATATGAGTCATGACATTAGATTTTAATAGGAGCTTGGACCTTACTGTAAACTGCACCTGTGTGGTATCTAGATTGCGTGCTCCTTATGAGAATCTGATGCCTGATGGTCTGAGGTGGAGCTGAGGTGGTGATGCTAGTGCTGGGGAGTGACTGCAAATACAGATTATCATTAGCAGAGAGGTTTGACTGCACAATAAATGTAAAGCATTTCAATCATCCCGAAACCACCCCCCCCCACCAGCCCTGTGGAAAAATTGTCTTCCATGAAACTGGTCCCTGGTGCTAAAAAGGTTGGGAACCGCTGCTTTAGTTAGAGGACCCTCTTATGCTTGTTTTTCTGTCAGAGCTATTAATATTCCCCCTTGGCTTCGCTTTTGCTGTTTAACCTTTAAATGCCCCTTTGGTCTGTGATCTCCATCCTCTTTTCATTTGATATATTCTTAGGCAATCTCATCTCTTCTCGTAAAGTCAGTTACCATGTATGTGACCAGAATTCTCAAATTGCTATCTTTAGCCCAGATCTCCCTTCTGATCCTTAGATGTGTGTGCATGTATGCGTGTGTATTCTATATATCCATTTGCCTGCTTGAATGTGTTACCTCAGACTTGTTCAAAGCATCTTCTCCCTTCTATTGCTCAAAAACAAACCAAAAAACCCCAAATTGACTTTTCTTGTGTTTCCTATCTTCATAAATGATACTACCATTTACCCAGTTGCTCAGTTTACAGATTAGATTGTTATATATTCATATATTCCACAAATATTTGAGTCCTTATTGTGTGCCAATCACTTGCTAATTTCTGTGGGTAAAATGATAGTCAACAGATAATTTCTCTGTCCTCAGGGAGCTTACAGTACTGAGGGGCATTTATTTAGAAATAAAATAATTACGGAAATACATTCTTCTCTCTCCATTGCCTTTTTAGCCCATATTACCATCATTGTCCTTCTCTGCTTCATTCTATACACAGCAACCAGAGTGATCTTTTAAAATTGCAAATCTGATGTCATTTAAAGCCAGTTAGTGACATTTCTTTACCCTTAGGTTAAAGTAGAAAAAGCCATAGCATGGTTTAAAATCCTTGTGTAGTCTGGCCTTCTGCTTCTTTTCCCAGTTTTGAGTGATAGTTTCACTGAGGCATTTGAGCTGAGGCTTGAAATAGAAGGTGGATCTTAATAAGCAAAGAATGAAGCGAAGGGGATTCCATACTGGAGGAAAATAAGGAAAGACACAGTATTCTGATACTGGTGAGGATTCTGATGTAGCGGAATCATATGGTGCATGAAAAGATAGGAGGTGTTGTTTAGTACTTTTTTGGTTGCTTGAATCAAACAGGCTTAATCAAAAAGAGAGATTAGTAGATGTAAGTGAACAATCCAAGGAAACTGGCTTCAGACATGTGTTGATGCTAGGGCTCAGAAAATGTCACCAGGATCGAATTTCTCTCTTTTGTCTCTCTGAACTTCACTTACTCTGCCTTAGTTTCTCAGACAGGCTGTCCTCTGGTGGTAAAATATAGCAATAATAATAGCAGTTACAGCAGTAAATATCATATGCATCCGCCCCAAAAGTCTCAGCAAAAGTCTTATGGCACTTTCGTGGCTCTGTTGGGGCAAATTTCAGAACCAGTCATTGTGAGCCTCTGATTGTCTTAGCTAGAATTGTGTGCCTCACTGGTGGAATCAGCTTCCACCAGTGGAATCAGTTACTGAAGTAACTAAGGTAGAATGAGTAGGAAGCAGGAGGATACCCACATGCTTATTATATAAGAACTCAGATCAGAAACTGGGTACAGTTCAGAAAAGCTTGACCCCTGTTTGGGAAAATATAGCTTTGGCAGCTGAGTGAATAGAGAAGAGAGAGACAAGATACCAATTTGAAGTCTTTATCAATAGTTCAGGTGAAAGGTAATATGGGCTTGAACTAGGCAAAAGGCTATGAGGAAGGGGAAGATGCAAGAGAAAGGTTGTAGACATACAGTGGATAGCTTAGGACCTAGGTGACTGCCTAGAAAAGACACATTCAAACAGGAGTAGGGTAAGGGAGAAAAGAGTACGTAACGTAAGATCCTTATACTTTGTTTTGTGACAATTAGACATTAAGTTAGGGAACATAGGAATAGACCATATTTAGATGAGGAAAGAATGAGTTCAGTTTAAGTCATTGATAAATTTGAAGTACTGGTAAGATATCAACGTGGGAAATGGAGAAGATAGAAATTTAAGTCTGGGATTATAGATACTGGAGCTGTGCATATGGGAATAATTCTTGTATAAATAATGGATGAAGCATGACTGGATAAGATTGGATAGAATAAGGCCCAATCAAAACTTTGGTGAATACTATATTTAAGATGAATAGGAACTGGTGAAGGAGACAGGGGGCAATCAATCAGAGAGGCAGAAGAGAAGCCAGGAGAGTGCTGCATCATGGAAACTGAATGTAGCAAGAATTTTTTTGCATTGTGCTAGAGAAGTCAGATTAGGACGAGTTTTGACAGTTATGCAGGAAAAACTATCAAAGACTAGGAAGTGGACAAAGGAAAAAATTACTGTATGTCTGGAATGCTAGATTTTGTCTAGAGGACCCTCCAGGAATCATATTCTGAATATGCATCTTTGTCTTTGATTGACAAGGGTGTTTTACAAATTGATAAAAAGGGGTAGAAGTTAAATTGTAGAAAACTGGTAGCAGTACAAATGTTTCCTGCCCATACCAATCAATGCAAATTTTATGTGGTACAAGTGAATTTTGTACAGTGGAGAATATTAAATCAGATTCTCATTTGAAGCAGTTTCTTTTTGTTGTTTCGTTTTTAAGTGTAAAACAAAGTTTATTGAGGAAGGACAGGACAGGTTCACAGAGCAAGAGCAAGATAAATTCACCATAGATGATGAACAGACTCCTCTGTTATAACAAGAGGGCCTGAACCAGTTTTAAGATCTTGCTTATTTCTTCATTAGTTAATGAATTAAATAAAATCTTTGCCACATATTCATTTCATATTTGTATGAGTCATGATTTTACCATTTTGAAAATTAACTGTTACAAAGGCCTTTGGTGTACTTTGAGAGAGCACTTCAATGTAATTGTAAGATTAGAAATCAGATTGTGTAGAAATTTACCAAAAGTGTGTGTGGAGGTTGAGGGGAAAGAGTGGGAGAGATGATTAAATGTTGGAATGTGAGGGAGGGATTTTATGGGAGAGGAGAAAAATGAGCTAGAGACGTAAGTTCTGGACAGGCTGAGGAAAAGTGAATTTTGGTCAGGTCACCAGACTTACAGTTAAAACTGAGCATAAAGAATTAAACTGAGCATAGAGGATTCACAGGATGATAAATAGGAAATATATAGATAAGGTAAGGCTTGGATGTGGAGTTCTTTGAATGACAGACTGAAGTGAGTTTAGAACATCTGGCTATTCAAAGACCTAAGTTCTAATCCCTGCTTTCCTATTAAGTAGCGGTGGGACTGACCTTGGGTTAAGTCACTCTTCCTTCATTTATTCATTCAGGAAACATTCAGTGATAGCCTGTTATCTGCCAGGTATACTGTGCAAGGAATTGGGGATACAAAGATGAAGGTCATGGTTCTTGCCCATAAGGAAACTTTCACATGACTAAAGGACAAATAATTAAAATATAGAATGTTAAAAAGAAATTCTGTAGAGATATGCAAAGACAATTGTGAGAACACAAAGGAGAGACAACTTTAGGGGCATAGGGAAAGGGGTAAAGGTGGTAGATGTGTGTTGGAGAGGGGTGTGTGTGTATGTGCACACACATGTGCACGTGTGTGTTGGGCAGCATGGGGTGTGAGAGAAGAGGAGTTCCAGAAAGTTGCGCAGTGCTTCTTGATGAAGGATATTCATGAGTTGGTGTCTCATATGAAAAGGGAGGTACTGAAAAAACCCTCTCTTATCTGATACCATTGGGACCTGCAGTTATTTGAAAAAGGTTATCAAAAAACAGCACATACAAAAATGTGCATTAATTTGATGGTTTTTGATGTAGGGCTTAATTTTGCTTCTCACTTCTTTATCCACATTTATTCCTTGTGTAATCTCATCTAGTTCCATTTGAATATCTGATGATTGATTTCCTATTGTGCATTTCCTGTACTGACCTCTATCTTGAATTCCAGATCAGCATATCCAGTATTTTTATTTGGATTCCAAATAAGCATGTTAAGCTTGATTTCTGTCTCTATTTCCCCCACCTCCCATGATTTCTCTATATCAGAATAAATGACAACATTCACCTAGTACTACGAAAACCTGGGAGCCACCCTTTCTTCATTTCTTTTGTTCCCCATACCCCATTTCTAGTCCTTCAGCAATTGTTATAGCTTGTCCTTCAAATTAAATCTCATATCCATTCAAATATCACCCTTTCACTGCTACCATACTGTCTAAGCTACCAGCATTTCTTGCATGACTACTGTAATAACCTTCTAAGTTCTTGACTGCCATTTTTGTGCCTGCTTTCCCCGTGTGTTCCATGTGGAAACCAGAGTAATATTTTAAAAACCATATTCAGATCGGGTCATTCTCATGTTCACAATCTGCCAGCGGCTTCATCTTCTGGAACATTATTTCCTCAGACCTTAGTATGACTTATTCCTTCAATGCTCCTTCCTCCGAGAGGCCTTTTCTGACCATAATTACTCCTGTTCCCTCCCCCACCTACCATCTTTCACTCTCTATGTCCTTACTTGTTTTATTTTTTATGACTTTTGTCACTACCTAAAATTACGTATTTGTTGATTTACTTTTTTATTGTCTCGCTCCTCCACTAAATTACATGAGAGAGGTCAATATGTGTCTTAATTGTTATTGGCTCCTCAACCCTATAACAGCGCTTCTCAGTGGGTGGTTCAGGACGCCTTATGGGTCCTTGATACCCTTTCAGGGTATCTGTGAAGACAGAACTATTTTCATAATACTAACAAACAGTTTGACTTTCTCAGTTATGCCCTCACATAGGTTCAGTTAGTTGAGCTTTCCTGAGGCTACATAAGTGATGGCATTATTGCTATGATGGCTAATGGAATGCGTGCTGCTGTATTCTTGTTTTAAATTTTCTTCAGCTTTAATTTCTCACATGGTAAATCTTAACAGTTATTACCTATAAAACAAAGCTCTTCGGGGCTACTGAGTAATTTTTAAGGATATTAGGTACCACGAGATCAAAAAGTTTGAGAACTATTGCCCTAGAACAATACCTGGCACAGAGAAGATGTTCATTATGTCTTTGTGGATTGAATATATAAATGAGTATTGTTGAATGAATATATAAATGAGTATTGCTCTACTGATTTTGTTGATGGAGTTTCAAGTTGACTTTCATGCGTAAATTATACCCATAGTCTGATAATGCCTGTCATTTTCCTGAAAGTTGATTAAAAGCTTAAAGACCTTTGTAAAGCAAAGTTGAGTACAAAATTTCTTTTTTTGAGACAGAGTCTCACTGTGTCACCCGGGGTAGAGTGCCGTGATGTCAGCCTAGCTCACAGCAACCTCAGACTCCTGGGCTCAAGCAATCCTTCTTCCTCAGCCTCCCGAGTAGCTGGGACTACAGGCATGAGCCACCATGCCTGGCTAATTTTTTCTATGTATTTTAGTTGGCCAATTAATTTCTTTCTATTTTTTTTTAGTAGAGACGGGGTCTCTCTCTTGCTCAGGCTGGTCTTAAACTCCTGACCTCGAGCAATCCTCCCACCTCGGTCTCCCAGAGTGCTAGGATTACAGGCGTGAGCCACCGCGCCCGGCCCAGAATTTCTTTAGTACATTTTTTCTTCCCATCTACTATAGCTGTCTTACGCACAGATAATTAATTAGACGTACTATTTTTGTGATTCACCTGTTATCGAGCATTTTTGAAGCATTATGTTTAATTTTCAATAAAACAGCTTTCTTTTTTATACTCATTTTATCAGTTTATATAAAATTTAATAAATTATGGATTATAATTGTAAGTTCAGCTGGCATAAATAGGTTTGAGAAACAGAACTGACTCTTGGTACACGTGGAACTTTGATTGATTGGAATGGGAATCAGATGTATTAGAAAGCAATGGCCTGTTTTGGCTGGGCAAGGTGGCTCACGCCTGTAATCCTAGCACTTTGGGAGGCTGAGGTAGGAGGATTGCTTGAGACCATGAGTTGGAGACCAGCCTGAGCAACTAAGGCAGGAGGAGGATCCCTTGAGCCCAGCCATTTGAGGTTGCTTTTAGCTATGGTGACACCACTGCACTCTACCCCTGGGCAATAGAATGAGACCCTGTCTCAAAAAAAAAAAAAAAAAAAGAAAGAAAGAAAGAAAGAAAGAAAAAGAAAGCAACAGCCTGTTTTATTTTCCAATTGAAATTAGCCATGGCCTTTGGTCAAAATGGCCTCTGTATGTTTTACACAGGGCACAGAGGGCATTTAGTTATTTGTGTGAAATGATAAATGGAAGGTAACAAGATGTTTTAATGTATGTTAACTACATAATTGCAAAGATCCCTTCTAGCTATAGCAGTGTATGATTTTTGTGATGGTAATACCAAAGTAATTATTAATAATATAAAATATATAACTACAGTTTTTTAAAAATCTTTATATATTTATTTTTATTAGTTATTTATTTTTTGGACAGGGTCTTGCTCTGTTGCCAGACTAAAGTGCAGTGGTGTGATCATAGCTCACTGCATTCTCAAATTCCTGGGCTCCTCCTATCTCATCCTCCAAGTAGGTGGGACTACAGGCACGCGCCACCATACTCTTGCTTAGGATGATCTTGAACTCCTGGCCTTAAGTGATCTCCTACTTCAGCCTCCTAGAGTGCTAGGATTACAGGTGTGAGCCACTGTGCCTGGCCACTACAGGTTTTTGAAATTTGACATTTTAAAATTCATTCTCACATTTTAATTTGGTTTGGATTGCATATTTTTTATACTTGGATATTAGGATTTCCTAGAGATGAAAGAAAAAATGCTATTTTAAGAAGGGAAGTCTATTGATTGTGGTTATTTTTTGCCATTTTTATCTTAACCTAGCTCTGTTCTCTCAATAGCAATAACAGTAACAACAAATTGAATATCTTAATGGCCCTTGTGTTTTTATTTAGTTTTCCTGTTTTAAGTGATATAGGCCAGCGGGAGTTAAAGGGCTATAATTGAATGACTTCATATTAAATTACTGTGCTATAGCGTATATATACAAGAGAATGTGCTGCCCGAGCCTTTTACTGGTATTAACATATAGTTAGTGGTCAGATTCTAATTTTGAGATTTAAATACTTTTTTTATTATAGGATTTAGTTAATGATTTTTGTAATGAAAGTCGCTATATCACTTTCGGTGATATAGTGGGACTAGAAAGGAAAGATTATTGAAAGGGAGATACTGGAAAGGAAGACTCATCAGTTTAGTGATCTATATGGAAGGTTTTGGAAAAGGAAACGTAAACAATTATTTCAAGTTTTGAGACCCCAGGAAGGCAGACATAACAGTCAAAAGGAGCTACTTTGAAAGTAAGAATGATAAGCTTGTATTGAGGTTAAGGTGACAAGCAGGATATCCAGATACAGTTGGTTAGCAGGGACTGAAGGTAGGAAAAGGAGTTGGGACTAGGTGTGTGTAAATATAATTGGAAATAATCTTTTGAGAGGTGGTAATTAAAATTAGAGGAATGAGTGAGAATACTAAAAGGGGGACATATGGGAAGACAAAAAGGAATGGCAGTCTTTATGATTTTAAAAAAAATACTGTGCATGTTAAACTTTTTTGTATTCAAACTTTTATGGTTTACATCATTAATGATAAACTTCAAAGGGTCTTTCCCATCCCATGATGATACAAATAATCATCATACGTCAAACTGCCCACTGAAAAGCTCTACTGAAAGGGACAGTCTAGCCTTTATTTTAGTAGCTTGTGATTCTGTAACCTGCTTTTCCTCTTTCTCCTCTGGACAGTTTATTGGGTAAAGAGTTGATATCTGACCTAAGCTGTAGCAATCTGGAATTTGGAAACGGGATGCAGAGACTATAGTCAGTTGGTATTGGGCCTTGATACTGACTGAACTGTCATAAAAAGCTAGGTATCTTAGCATTGAACAGTGATTGTAGAAAGGGAAAAGAAGGAGCACATAATACAGAACAAAACAAACGAGACGATTCAGTTTCAAAAAGGAGTAAGTATCCTGGCTTCTAATATTCCAAAATTCCTTGACTTGACTGTAGTTCCTGGTACAGGTTCCATGAGATACTCCTGTATTCTCCTAATACTTTTTTTTCCCTTGACCTAGTTTGAATACATTTCTGTTTATTGCAGTGAAACAATTCCTGACTTAGATCATTTTTGACATACTTTTCTTTTTTCCTAGAGATAGGGTCATGCTATGTTGCCCATGCTGTGTTGGCCCGTACTCCTGGGCTCAATCTATTCTTCCACCTCAGCCTCCTGAGAAGCTGGTTTTATAGGAATGGGCCACCGTGCCTGGCTAACCTATGTTTCAGTTCCACTAGTGTTTATTAGTTTTTTTGGGTTTCTTTTCAGTTACTTTGATAATTGAATTTTTTTTGTTTGTTTTTGTTTTGTTTTTAGAGACAGGGTCTCACTCTGTTACCCAGGTTGGAGTACAGTGGTGTGATCATAGCTTACCGCAGCCTTGAACTCCTGGGCTCAAGGTATCCTCCTGTTTCAGCCTCTCAAGTAACTAGGATTACAGGATCATGCCACCACACCTGGCTAACATTTTTTTTCCACTTTTTTTAGAGTCAAGGTCTTGTTATGTTGCTCAGTCTCACAGGTGTGAGCCACTGCACCCTGATAATTGAATTTGATATTCATGTTTTTCTAAAATGTCTACCATTTAATCTAGTCTTCCATTTTTACATGTATTGCTAAAGTTGTATACCACATTCTTTTAATAATTACCACAATTGCTGTTATAGTCCCTTTCTCTATTACTAATAGATATTTGTATATTCTCTTTTTTTTATTTCTCAGACTTACCAGATGCTTTTCTGTTTTATTGGTCTTTTCAAAGCATAGCTCCTACAGAAGTATAGTTACCTCCACAAAGAGCGTCAGGCCCAGATAGTTTCCTAGATGGACTCCACCAAAGTTTTAGGGAACGTGTAACTTCAATGCTATATAAATTGTTCTAGAACATAGTAAAAGAAGAAGAGGAAATAACGTATACATTTATTAAATAGAATACAGAAGCATATTTTAAAAGTATATCCTACATTCACATTGAAAATACAAGGATAATTGAGTATTGGGAATATATTAACATAAATCTATTGGTCTTAAATATATTAATATAAATCTATTTGGTCCTTTAATAGACCAAAGGAAAATAATATCATCTCCAGAGATGCTGAAAAGACTTTTGAATAAAATTCAATATCCATTCCTAATAAAAACTAGTACTAAACCAGAATAAAAGGCTACCTCCTTTATATAGTTATGTATAACATCAACTCAAAAGCCAGCATCATGCTTAATGGGTAAATTTAGAAGTCCTACAAAGTCTGGAACAAGATACAAATGCTGGCTATTATCAGTATTACTATCATTGGGCCAGAGGTACTAACTAGTGCATTATAAGAGGTATAAAAATGGAAGAGGAAGTAAAATTATTGCTACATTTAGATGATATGATTGTATACCTAAAATATCCAGGTAAATCAACTGAAAAGCTGTTATTAATAATAGAATTCAGTGATATAGCTGCATATAATTTTTCTTAACCTTAGGTGCAGAGAATTAAGCTAATCCTTAGTTCAGGACTCATTCTGATCATTAGCTTATGTAAGGTCTCATGCTTATTTTCTTTCTTTCTTTGGTCTCCTTTATACCTATTTGAATTTCCTTTCTCCCATGAACAAATATATTGTTTATTATATTATATAGTATATATTATATTTATGTTTTAATATACATACCATTTTGTCACTATGCATTCTGGCAAAATGGATATTTTGTTTGCATTTATTTTTAATTTACATAAGTGTTATTATATATCTTACTCTGTTATTTTTTCCCCATAAACATTAAATTTTTAATTTTTTAAGTTTTAATTTAAAAAAATTTTTTTTATTTCAGCATATTACGGGGATACAGATGTTTAGGTTATGTATATTGTCCTTGCCCCACCCAAGTCAGAAATTCAAGTATGTCCATCCCCCAGATGGTGTGCACCACACACATTGCATGTTTATATACCCTTCCCCTCCTCCCCTCTGCCATCTGCCTGACACCCGATGAATGTTATTACTTTACATGCACTTAAGTGTTGATCAGTTAATACCAATTTGATGGTGAGTGCATGTGGTGCTTAAATTTTAAGATCTTTTCATATTGGTTCTTCTAATCCATTGCTTCTAACAGCATTTTAATACTCTGTGTGACATCCATCATATTTTACCTACCTGTTATCTAAATGATAGCTACGTGTTTACTTCCAGTTTCATGACACCATAAATTATGTTGCAGTGAATGTCCTTATACACAACTCTATGTAAGTATTTCTTTGAAACATATATAGAAATGAGTAGAATTGCTGAGACACGGGGTAATTCCCATATGTGGTTTGACTAAGAAATGACAAATTGCTATTTATAATAGCTGTGAACCAATCTATATTCCCACTAGAAATGCATGAATATTCCTATATCCTTATATCCCAACATTTTAAAAGCCAGCTTTCTAAATGTTACTAATAAGTATAAAGTGATATCTGATTCTTTATGTTTGTACTTTTCTAGTTACTAATAGGTTCTATCATTTCTTCTTACACATATTATCTTTGGGGTTTTTTTTCCTTCTATAAATTACCTTTTAATAGTCTCACCCACTTTTCTGTTGCTGTGTTGCTGTCTTTTCAATTTTATTTGTAGGAGTTTAAAAATAATTGTATATTAAAAAATACAATAGCCACAAGCACATGAAAAGATGCTCAACGTCATTAGTTGTTAGGGAAATGCAAAGCAAAACTGCGATGCAATACCACTTCACTCCCACTAGGATGACTATTATTAAAAATTTTTTAAAGGAAAATAAGTGTTAGTGAGGCTGTGGAGAAGTTAGATCCCTCATATATTGCTTGTGGGAGTATAAAATAGTGCAGCTGCTATGGAAAACAGTTTGGCAGTTCCACAAAAGGTTAAACATAGAATTATTACATGATCCAGCAGTGCCACTCCCAGAATTCCAAAACAATTGAAAGCAGGCATTCAAACGAAAACTTTAATAAATGTCCATAGCAGCACTATTCACAATCACCAAAAGGTGGGAACAACCCAAATATCCATTCACTGATGAATGAATGGATAAACAATGTGGTCCATCCACACAATGAACTGTTATTAGCCTTAAAAAGGAATGAGACATTATAACATGGATGAATGTTGAAAACATTATGGTAAGTGAAAGAAGCCAGACATCAAAGATCACATATTATATGATTCCATTTGTATGTAATCCAGAACGGTTGTCCAGAACAGTTAAATCCTTAGAAACAGAAAGCATATTAGAGGTAGCCAGGGGTGGGAGGAGAAATGGAGAGCAATTGCATAATGGGTACAGAGTAATTGGTGTAGGGTTACCATTTGTGGTGATGCAAGCGTTTTGGAACTATCTAGAGGTGATGGTTGCACAACATTATGAAAGTATTAAATGCAACTGAATTGTACACTTTAAAATGTTACAAAGTAGGCAGTGAGCTAGATTGTCCCATAGTTTGCTAACCGCTTGCTATGTATAAACAACCGGTTAGAAAATATAATAGGAAGAAAAATTCTTTGTATAATAGCAACAAAGACAGGTGCAACAACCCAGAGACAACTCAAATTCAGATACAAAGAGAATGATGATTGGATTTTATTCTCCACCCATGCTCTTGTTCCCAGATAATAAAGGATGATAGAGATGTGGAATAGTTTGGAAGTGACTGCCTCACAGCCCATGGGACTTCCTCAGTTGAGGACATCCTTTAAGGGTTCAACAAAGAAGCTTTGCAGTGAGAGGAGGAAGCAAACCTGTAAATTATAATGTCATTCAGTCAATTTCAAGGTTTCAGCCTTATCACAGACTCTGGCTCATCTTCCTCCTCCTGTCCCCTATACTTTCCCAACACCTCCCTTACCCCATTAATCTACACTCTGGTGTTTTGTATAGATTTTGTCATTTTCTCCTACTCACGGAAGGGCCTCTGGGAAGCTAATTTCCAGGGTGTCTCAGATGTAAAATGTAAAAAACAAAACTGTAAAACTAGTAGAAGAAAACTGGGAAGGAAATATTTTAAAATACCCTTAAAGTGGGAAAGGTCTTTCTAATATGTGATCCTGAAACCAAAAAGAAAAGACTGGGAAAATTCAACGAGATATTTGCATAAAAGTTGTGTTTGCAAATATCACCATATCACGTAGAAAATCTAAAGATGGCATGCTAAGGGACAAAAGGCTGATTTCCTTAATATGTAAAGGCCTCTTGTACAGCAAATTATGAATTATGGTAGATTGTACCTTTTGTCAATATGAAGTCTGTACTATATAGAACAAGGGCTGGCAACTTTTTCTTAAAGGGCTAGACAGTAAGTATTATAGGCTTTGTAAGCCACACAGCATCTCTTTCTTACATTCTTCTATTTTATGCAGCCCTTGAAAAATGTAAAAGCCATTATTAGCTTGTGGGCCATACAAAAGCAGGTCATGGGTCACATTTGTCCCATGGGCCATAGTTTGCAAACTCCTCTGTAGACTATTTCATTTCTTTTGTGGAATCCTTTTTGCCTTTGTATAATGTTAATATTGCCATTCTGCTTTCTCTTTGTTTTGATTTGTCTGATAGGTCTTTGCTTTTATTTTTGTTTTATATGTTCCTTCTTAATAGTACATAGCTGAATATTTTTAACCTGATTGGAGTTTTTAATATTTAATAGCAAAATATGATCCATTCACATTTTATCACTAATCTTATGGTTTTATTCTTGCCTTATATTTATTTTATTTTTCTAAATTATAAATGAACTTTATCCTTATTTACTCCTTAGGTGGATTGGTAGTTCTGTATTCTGTTCTTATTTTACCAGTGGTTACTTTGAAATTTTTAACAATATACTTGAGACTAATTTTACCTAATCAACAATTAAGAATCAAACAGTAAGATGGGTGCAGTGGTGCACACCTGTAATCCCAGGTACTCAGGAGGTTAAGGCAGGAGGATCACATGAGCCCAGGAGTTTAAGACCAGCCTCCAAGACCCTGTGTCCAAAAAAAAAAAAAAATCAAATAGTATGTGTAACCTTACCCTCAATAAAACAAACCTATTAGCACACTGGGAATTTTCACTCTCCTATCTTCAAATTTTAGTTATATATTATTTTATCCTACTTTTTTTTTTTTTTGAGACAGGGTCTCACTCTGTTGCCTGGGCTAGAGTGCCGTGGCGTCAGCCTAGCTCACAGCAACCTCAAACTCCTGGGCTCAGGCCATCCTCCTGCCTCAGCCTCCCGAGTAGCTGGGACTACAGGCGTGCGCCACCATGCCCGGCTAATTTTTTCTATATATTTTTAGTTGGCCAATTAATTTCTTTCTATTTTTGGAAGAAATGGGGTCTCGCTCTTGCTCAGGCTGATCTCGAACTCCTGAGCTATCAAATGATCCACCTGCCTCGGCCTCCCAGAGTGCTAGGATTACAGGAGTGAGCCCTGTACCCAGCCAGTTACATTTGTTTAAAATTAACTATACATTTTTATGTTTATTTGTATACCACTCTGTATGTACTACCTTTTGATGTTTCTCAAGTCCTAGCAATTGTACATAGATTGTTTATTTTCCTATTTCTTAGAATTCTAAGTGGCCTTTTTTCTTCTGTATGTGAATAATAAATTAGGTATAGAATTCATTTTTTTTTTTTTTTGTAATTTTTATGAGACAGAGTCTTGCCCTTTCACCTTGGTTAGAGTACAGTGGAACCATCGTAGCTCACTGCAACCTCCAACTCACGCGCTTAAGCTATCCTCCTAAAATTAGGTATAGAATTCTAAGGTGATTAATTTTTTCCTACAGAAAGCTTTAATCAGATGTTTTGGTTAATTCACACAACATATAAAAATTCTAATTAATTGCCAACACTAAATATTTAAGAAATCTCTATACAAAAATCTGTATATCTGGCTTTTTTTGAACAACCAGAACCTTTGCCTCTTTAGACTTAGCATTCCACCATGGCTAATTAGCTAGAGCTGTACAGTGGCTGCCCTTTTCTTATGAAGTAGGTGTTCTCCATTTTACCACACTCCCACTTCACTCATTTAAATTACCTGCTTGACCCTTGTAGATATTTGTATTCGTACCTCCTGGCTTAGAGGCAATAGAATGCTTAATAATTAGGCAGCAAGGGGTCAAACTACAAGAATAATTCAAATAAAAATTACTATAATAATATAAACCTCTAGGAAATGGAGTCAACTCATCCATTTTTCAGATTAAAGGAATAATGGGATAGGGGAGTGACAAATTAAAAAAGTACATCTGTATTTTGTTTTATTGAATAGAATTTTATTGAATGAAGGTGGAAAATGTTACCTTGTTTTAAATTATAATTTTGTTTTGAATTAATTATCAAAGCTTTTTGATTAAAATGCACAAGCCTAATTAAAGAATATTTAAATGAAATTGATTTTTTCTGAATAATATTTCATTGTCTTAAAAGTTTAACCTTTAATTGTTCCCAAGTTAACTTAGAAGCATATCTAAAGTTGACAGTTAATTTCTCTCAGCATATTGGACATATAATCAGCTGTCATTCCCACTATTACTTTTTTGAGAGTAATACATTGTTTCTTTTTGTCTAATTGTAAATCTTCTCTTTCTTTGACATGTTCTGAAGTTTTTTAATGATGACTCTAAATGTAAGTTTTTTTATATTTATTCCTCTTGGATTTGTAAGGCTTCTTCAACCTGTGTGTTGGTGTCTTTCATCAGGTCTGAACATTTTTCACCTGTCACTTTTTAAAATATTGCTCCACTTCATTCTGTTTTCTCCTTTTAGAATTCCATTTGTACATGTATTAGAGGTTTTTACTGCATTCTTCATGTCTTGTTTCTCCTTCATATTTTCCGTCTTTTTGGCTCTCTAGGCTTTATTTTATAAAATGTCTTTATATCAACTTTCTGTTTCATAAATTTTCTTTTTAACTATATTAAATTTTTATTTTAACTATTTTTTATATTTAGAAGTTTTCTTTGGTTCTTTTCAAATCTGCCATTTCTTAGTCCTTAGGCATTTTTTATTGTATTTTTCCTGCTTGTTTGCTTTTTTTATTTTCAACATATTAATTAAATGATATTCGCTCTACCTTCAAAATGTATTCAAGCTCAGACTCTGTCTTATGCTTCTACATTAGCTACCTTGGTCAAAGCCAGCCAGGAATAGCTTCCTTTTAGGTTCCCAGTTCTCCCTCTCTTTCCCATCAGACCATTTTGATCCTTCATAATCAAAGAAAGATCGTTCCTCTAGTGGCTTATGTCTCAGAGTAAAAGGCAAAGCCCTGACCATAGTTAACAAGATGTTATGTAAACTGGAACATGATCACTTTCTAACCTAATCTCTTACCACTCTGCCTTTCATTTTCTGCTACAGCCATACTGGTTTCTTAAGTATTCTTTTTAAAGTGCTATGCATATTCTTCATCTGGATTGTATATTTGCTGTTCCCTCTACACACAATGTTTTACCAGCATGGCTTGCTCCCCTCAGATCTCTGCACAAATGTTCCATTATCACTGGGGATTTTTCTGACTGTCTCATATAAAATAGCAGTCTCCATTCCTTTATTTCCTAAAATCCCTATTCCCCCCTTAACCTTATGTTATTCACTCATTACCATCTGATTTACATGTTTCTGTATTAGTCTGTCTTTTCCCCCTCCCCCAATAGCTACAAATATTAGGAGTTTTGACTTTTTAAAAAATGTCACAGCTGTGTTTCTAACATCTACTACAGTCCCTAGTATATAATAGGTTCTCAATAAATATTCGTTGAATAAATTATTACATAGCATTGTTCAAGAGACTGCCATTGTAAGGAGATGCTGTCATTTTGGAAGAGTCACAAATCTAATTACATTAGAATACTGTGTGATTCACTTTCTCTGGCCTTGAATATTCTTCTTTTTTTTTAAACATCAGGTCATAGGCCGGGCACGGTGGCTCACGCCTGTAATCCTAGCACTCTGGGAGGCCGAGGTGGGCGTATTGCTGAAGGTCAGGAGTTCGAAACCAACCTGAGCAAGAGTGAGACCCCGTCTCTACTATAAATAGAAACAAGTTAATTGGCCAACTAAATATATATAGAAAAAATTAGCCGGGGATGGTGGCGCATGCTTGTAGTCCCAGCTACTCGGGAGGCTGAGGCAGAAGGTTCGCTTCAGCCCAGGAGTTTAAGGTTGCTGTGAGCGCTGACGCCATGGCACTCTTGCCCCGGCAACAGAGTGAGACTGTCTCGAAAAATCTTAAAAATAAAAATAAAAAAAAAATCAGGTCATAATTGGAAAAAGTCCTGGCAAACTTGGGGTAGTTATTTGCTATTTATACCCTAGACCAGAAAAAATCAGAATAATTATCAGTATTTTTGAATAAATTTTTTAGCGAAAAATTTCTTTTAGACTATTTGAGTACAGAAAACCATTATATATAGCTCTAATACTATTTGCCTTTTAGAAATGTTTAACAGATTTTATTTAATTTCATGTAAGTCTCCTAAAGTCCCCAAATAAATCTTCTATTTGTTTTTCTCTCTTCTTTTGTGGTCACAATACAGTGCTCTTTAAAAATAGACATAGATTAGTACGAGGCCTAGATTATAAATACTTTTGTGATTTTTGAAATCAAAGAGGTATAAGTTACATAGACTCGTACTAGTGTAATTCAATGCCAGAAGATATGTGATACTTCTATTAAAGATCATTTTATGCTACTATCTGTAAATGAAATGCTGTAATAGTAAAAGGTCCATATCATCTTTGTGAAATTTTATGCGTCTTCCTTGACAGATTTGACTCCTCTGTGTTTCCTTAGTGCCCTGTACTTTAATAATGCAATTTGATAGGTAATATAATAATTTACTTTCATATATTGTTTTCATTAAATTTGGGAAGACTTAAGGATGAGAATTCTGTATTTGTCTGTCTGTCTATTTATTTATTTTGAGACAGGGTCTTGCTCTGTCATCATGGCTAGAGTGCAGTGGCATCATCATAGCTCACTGCAACCTCAAACTCCTGGTCTCAAGTGATCCTCCTGTCTAGCCTCCCAAGTAGCTGGGATCACAGGTGTGTGCCACCATGTCCAGCTAATTTTTTTTTTTTAAGTTTTTTTAGAGACAAGGTCTTGATCTTGCTCAGGCTGGTCTTGAACTCCTGACCTCAAGCAGTCCTCCCGCCTTGGCCTCCCAAAGTGTTAGGATTACAGGTGTGAGCCACTGTGCCTGGCCTATTTATTTTTTAAACTTTATTAAGTGTGTTTATTTTTGTATATCAAGAAGATGCCCAAATGTTGATTGAAAGAATGAGTGAAGGAAAGTGCTTCAGATTTGCTTTTCTGTACTATATTAGTCTCTAATAATGTACCATAAGAGGTCATAAAAGTAGTAGAACCACAAAGATATTAGAAATTATTTTGCCTAAATGTGACTTTTTACCTAAATAAGATAATGTGGCTCACATGATTAGTTCATTAAATGTTCGTCTGCTGTTGTTTTTGTTTTTTCTCTGAATATATTTTTCATATAATTATATAACATTTCATATAATTATATAACATTTGTATAGTTAGGCAACATTTCTTATTTTCAGATGTGTAAACATATATAATTGGAGTTTGTGGTCCATAACAGGTCCATAACTCCTTGTTTGGAATTTTAAAAATGTTTTTCCCCGTTTTTTTCTATTTTTTAATTATTGAAAACTATATCATACTAGTGGTTCTTAATGGATATTTTTGTTCTTCTGTCATTTTCTCTTTTTTTTTATTAGAGCCCTCACATTGACCTACTCTTGACCCTCTTCATCTGAATTAGGGTCATCTGAGTTCCTTACATCCTGCTCTTGAGCTTTCAGATCTGTTTTTGCAGAAGGCTGAGTACCCCTTCATCTCTTCATCTCTGGCTTAAGGGGACGGAGAGAGAGGTAGGAGGAGTGGCTCCACCTCCATTTGTCCCCTGGAGAAGGGTGTTACAGCTGCTCACAGCTTGGCTTCAGGATGTGGGGCTGCTGGAGTGGTTCAGTGGCAGCTTAGCCTCAGGGATGAAGGAGAGCTGCAGCTACTCACCCCCAGAGCAGCTACTTACTCCCAAAGCAAAACACACTCCATTCATAGTTCCACTGCCAAGATGACATAGAGCAGTAGCTGTGTGAGCCACAAGGGGTGGGGCCCAGTGTCCGCTCTTTTTCTAGGGGAAGCACAGACATGTGGACCTCCTGGCAGCTCCCTCAGCTGGGCTTAGTGCCTGTGAGGATTGCAGAGGGGGACCCCTATGGTGAGGTCGCTAGGTGTCCAAGGTGTTGATGGAGGTTTCTAGAATCTTTTTGCTTATCTTCTGGCTGTAGGAGAAGTTCTCCTGGTTTTCAGCTGATCTCGGTTAGGAGATGGGGTGGTGGAAGCCCACCATTTCCTTCCCTTCTCTGTGTGACCATTCCAAGTTTCTGTGCTCACTAAGGTTTTTGTTATACTCTAATGCATCCCAGCGCTCTCCCTCAGTTATTTTCTTTAAAACATAGTCATTTATTCATTGTTCTAGCTGTCTTTGTGAGGGGGACGAACTCTAGGGGCTTCTGGTTGACCACCTTGTTCAAATATATATCTTATTACCTGGCCAGGTATTTTGTAGGATGGATGTGCCTCAATTTGGTTTTGTCTGATATTTTCTCATAATTAAATTGAGGTTATGCATTTTGGAGGAAGAATGCCACAGAGGTGATGTGCCCTTCTCGTATCAGGGGAAGATCACTAGTGATATAAACCTTGATCATGTGCTTCAGTTAGTATCTGCCAGGTTCCTCCACTATAAAATTACTGTTTTTCTTTTGTAATTAATGAATATTTTGGCAGAGATACTTTGAGACTATGCAGATATCCTGTTTCTCCTTAAACTTTCAGCCATTAACTTTAGCATTCGTGAGTAGATCTTACCTAAAGCTATTAATATTATAATGATGATTATTCCATTCCTTTCATTTCATTCTCTATTAGTTGAAATTCTTTTGTAATGAGAAGTTGTTCCTTCTCTTTCGTTTATCCAGTTATTCAATCATCTATTTATAGAAGTATAGACTCATGAGGTTTTTTTTGAGGGAGAGTGGTTCTAATCCACTACTGTCACTGTTTATTTCATTTAAATTGTTCAGCTTTGGCACCCATATTATTGTTTGACATACACCCATCCTGTTTTTCTTGAGCACTTACTTTCCGGCACCACGTGATGCTCTGCCCTGGAATCAGCCACTGCCCTGATGAGGTCTGGTTTTTCTTATTAGAGAGTTGAGAAACCAAGATCTATTCAACTTTCAGAGTCTTATTTTTCTTTTCCTGGCACTCCCCCAACCCTCAATAGTCCTACCACTATAAAAGCATCTGAAAAACTTGAATTACATCTGGAGTAAAATTGTAGTATTTGGAGAAGAGAATTTACTAATAGGAATATAAGAAAACCAATGTGTGTACCTCTGCCATTTGCTTTTGTACACATGTTGAATGGATTTTATTTAGTTCCTTATTAATCCTGTAAAGCCTAGAAGTAGATTTTATATATGATTTTTGGCCTGTCGTGTCACAATGAATGGTTTCTAAAAATACGCATGGAATAGTAAAAGTCCTAGATTTCAGATGTCTTTATGTGATTTGGGATTAGGGTGGCATAAATTACATTGCCTTATGCTAGAGTAAATTTACCTCAGAAGTTAAAAGATACTTTAATTAAAGACTAAGTTAAGCTGCTGTCACAAAATGCCATGATAAATACTAAAAAACCCAGATTTAGTCACCATCTTTCTAAAACCTTAAAGATTTTCCTCAGCATAATTGTCTTCCTTTTTTATGTCCTTTAATATTTGGGACTTCAATGATGCAATATACTAATTAATATAGCAATAAATTTGCATAACTTAATCTCATTAAAGTTTATGGGCTCCAGGGGCTAGAATTCTGATTTATTTTTTGTATCCTAAGTAGAGGGATACCCAAATGTTGGATTGTATAAATGAAAAAATGTGCCTCAGAATAAGTGGTTCTACATTTTATCTAATAAATTCTTAGCTTCACCTCCTATATTTCTCTAAGCATAGAACAAATTCCATGTTATATATCATCCATAAATTCAATAGATATTTCTCATTTTCAAAAATGAAATCAAGTATATATGGGATATGTTCAAGGTCCATGATAGGTTCATAACTCACTTATTAGTAATTAAATAAAATAGACCTTTTTGTTACAGAGAATCACATCAGATTTAAGGTTTTCAAATTTTGGTTCTATTGTTCCTTCCTATCCTTATCTCTTTTAAAAAAAATTTATATTTATTTTATTGTGATAAGAACACTTAACATGAGAACCACCCTCTTGACAGATTTTTAAGTATACCATACAGTATTATTAACTATAGGTACTAAGTTGTATAACAGCTCTGGAAATTATTCATCTTTCATAATTCAAACTTTATACTTATTGATTAGCAACTCTCTATTTTCCCTCCCCTCCTTCCCAGAACCTGATAACTACCATTCTATTTATTCTCTGCTTCTGTGAGTTTGACCCTTTTAGTTCCTCATATAAATGGAATCATGCAGTATTTGACCTTCTTTGACTAACTTATTTCATTTAGCTTAATGGTCTCAAGGTTCATCCATGTTGTCACATATTGAAGGATTTGTTTCTTTTTTAAAGGCTAAGTAATATTCCTGAGTGTGTGTGTGTGTGTGTGTGTGTGTGTGTGTGTTTGTATACATATGCATATACATCACATTTTTTTTCTATTTTATAGTAGAGACAGGGTCTCGCTCTTGCTCAGGCTGGTCTCGAACTCCTGAGCTCAAACGATCCGCCTGCCTCGGCCTCCCAGAGTGCTAGGATTACAGGCGTGAGCCACTGCGCCGGGCCTTATACGTCACATTTTTTATTCATTCTTCTATCAGTGGACATTTAGATTATTTCTACCTCATGGCAATTTTGAATAGTGCTGCAATGAACATGGGAGTGCTAATATTGCCTTGATATCCTGATTTCAGTTCACCCAGAGGTGGGTTGCTGAATCATATGGTGTAGTTCTATTTTTAATTTTTTGAGGAGACTCCATGCTATTTTCCATGGTGGTGACACCATTTTGCATTACCACCAAGAGTATACTAGGATTGCTCTCTTCAGTTCTGCCAATGTTTGCTTTAAGTGTTCTGGTATTGGGTATATGTATATTTGTATTTACAACTGTTATGTATTGCTGGTGAGTTGACCCTTTTATCATTAAGTAATGTTCTTCTTTGTCTCTTATGACAGTTTTTGACTTAAAATCGATTTTGTCTGATATAAGTATAGCCACCTGATCTCTTTGGTTACCATTTGTATTGAATATCTTTTTCCATCCTTCACTATCAACCTATATGTGTCCTTAAATCCAAAGTACATCTCTTATAGACAGCATGTAGTTGGGTCTTCTTTAAAAATACATTCAGTTTTCTATGTCTTTGACTGGAGATATTAATTCATTTATATTTAAAGTAATTATTTACAGGGAAGGCTTATACTATTGCCATTTTGTTGTTTTCTGTTTGTCTTGTAGTTATTTTGCCCCTCGTTTACTCTCTTGCTGTCTTCCTTTTTGTTTTGTTGATTTTCTGTGTTGTTGTGCTTTGATTCCTTTCTCTTGTGTGTAACTTCTATGTGTAGTTTCTTTGTGGTTACTATGGGGCTTATGTAAAATATCTTATAGTTGTAACAGCCTATTTTAAGCTGGTAACAAGTTAACTTCAATTACATACAAAAAAACTCTACGCTTTTACTTGTCCCTCCCACATACTTTATGTTATTGGTGTCACAGTTTTATATTTCTTTATATTGTGTATCCATTAGCATATTTTTTAGTTGTAGTTATTTTTAATACTTTTGTTTTTTAACTTTTATACTAGAATTAAAAGTCATTTACTCCACCATTACAGTAATACAGTGTTTTGTATTTGTCCATGTATTTATTGGTGAGTTTTATACTTTCTTATGCTCTTGTGTTGTTATTTAGGATCTTTTCATTTCAGGTTGAAGAACTTTTATCATTTCAGGGTTTTTTATTGTTGTTGTTCAGTACTGTGTATATCATCCTATTCCCTTCTGGGTTGTAAGGTTTCCGCTGAGAAACCTCCTAATAGTCTTGTGGAAGTTCTCTGTACATGATAAATTGCTTTACATCTTACTGCTTAAAAATTTTTCTGTCTTTATTTTTTTTGAGAAGAGTCTCACTCCGTTGCCCCGGATGGAGTGCAGTGGCGTCATCATAGCTCAGTGCAACCTAAAACTCCTGGGCTCGAGCGATCATCCTGCCTCAGCCTCCTGAGTAGCTGGGACTACAGGCATGCGCCATGACTCCTGGCTAATATTGCTGTTTTTAATAGAGATGGGGGTCTAACTCTTGCTCAGGCTAGTCTTGAACTGTTGAGCTCAAGCAGTCCTCCCACCTTGGCCTTCTAGATGCCAGGATTACAGGCATAAGCCACTGAGCTCGACCTGTCTTTGACTTTAGACAATTTGATTACAGTATGTCTTGGTGTGGACATCTTTAAGTTCAACTTATTTAGAGTCGTTTGGGCTTCTTGGAGCTGAATGTCCATTTTCTTCCCCAGGTTTAAGACATTTTCAGCTATTCTTTGAGTAAGTTTTCTTGTCCTTCCTCTGTCTCTTCTGCTTCTGAAACTCCTGTAATGCATATATTGGTCCATTTGACAGTGTCCCCTAAGTCCCTTAAGTTTTCTTGAAGTTCCTCCTACTGGATAATTAAAATTACCTGTCTGTGAGTTTGCTGTTTCTTTCTTCTGCTTACTCTAGTCTGCTGTAGAATCCCTCTATTGAATTTTTCAGTTCAGTTATTATATTGTATAATTCAGTTCCAAGATTTCTGTTTGGTTCTTTTTGCCCATTTTATATGTCTTTGTTGGAATTATCACTTTGCTTGTGTAGTGTTCTTCTGAGCTTGTTGAGCACTTTTATAATGTTTTTTTAAATTCTCTGTCAGGTAATTTATATATCTCTATTTCCGTTAGGCTTGGTTTTGGGGGGTTTATCCTGTACCTCTGTTTGGATTATGTTTCCTTCTTTCTTCATTTTCCTTGACACTTTGTGTTGGAATCTGTGCATTAGAAAAAGCCACCACCTCTTCACCTCTTCACCTCTTCATCTCTCCCAGTCTTCATGGACTGGCCTCATATAGGAGAAGACTTTCACCATTCAACCTGACCAGAGCTTCTGTGGGCTTCTCATACCTTTGTACTATTCTGAACTGCCATCTTTTTTCTTAGTGTCCTCACATGTCTACAGTATGTTGCATCCCAACAGCACTCTGACACAGGTGAGACAGAAGCCAATCCTTAATGTAGCATCTGAAGAAGTTGGAATGTCAGATATGTAGTCCAACTCTTTCTCTCCCCACAGAGAATGTGGGAGCTGGAGTTTTTTGTCCACTTGCTCTGCCCTGGGCTGGGTTGGGGGGCTATGGCAAGTATTTGCATGCTAGTTCAAACCACCTTGGTTGTTCTCAGTGGCCCTCAAATGTCTTGAATAAGGCAAATCCCATTAGCACTCCAAGACAGCAGAAACAGAAGCTAGTTCCTTAAAGCATTCAGAAGAGTTGAATCACTGGATGTTTGGCCCAAATCTTTCCCTCTGCAGGGAGAAGCTGGAAGGTAGGGATTCTTTCCTGCCTGTTTGCTCTGCACTGAGCTGGGGAAAGAGCTGTGGCAAGTGCCAGCACACTAGTTCAAACCACCACCTTAGTTCTCTGTTGCATCTAGGGGTCTAGCATAACTAGGTCCCATCAGCACTATGGGACAGGTGAATAGATGCTAGTCCCATGGGCAGCACTTGAACAAGATGGCCCCACTGGATGGATCCTCTTCAGGGAAAAGCTAGGGGTTTCTATAACATATGGCTCTGTGCCAGGAGTAGGGATTATGATGAGAGGGTGTCTCCTACCAGTTTCATTGTGCCTGATTTCACACTTGCCCAGGATGCAGGAGCTTCTCAACTAGTTTGTGGATTTCTCACAAAGAGATCTGTGTATTGGTGTTGAATCAGTTGTGTCGGTGGGCAAACAGAATCCAGGGCTTCCTATTCCGTCATCTCACTGGCATCAATCTTCTCTTCTTCTTTTTGACCCTCTTACCATCTTCCATCTCTCTTTGTCCATTCTTGCTTTTCTATCCCATCAGTCTTTGTTTTTCTGTCCCATATGTCCTTTCTTCTCTGTGTCTTGTGTATTTCTCTTTCCCATGTGTCATTGTATCTTTATCTTGTGTATCTGTTTTTCCTCCCTGCATTTCTTCCATCAGTCAATCCATCCATCTTTCCTTCTAGGAATATATACATCTGTCCTTTGCTACTGTCTATATAGACTATTCCATCTTTCATTTCCCTTTAAATAAAGGTTTTTTTTCTTCCATCAGCCCTTCTTTTCTTTGATCTAATCTATGGTTACCATCTATGTGCTAATGATTCCTAATTTTATATCTTAAGCCCAGATTTCTACCTTGGACTCCAGACTTAGTAATCCCACTTCCTTTGTTATATTTCCTCTTGAATTTCTATCCAGATTCCAACCTCTCTTGTCATTTTCACTATTACCACTCGTGTCCATGCCACCATCATCTCCCTTGCAGAGAATTGCAGTAGCCTCCTGGTGATATTTCTGTTTCTTTCCTTTGCCTGATACCCATTTTATACCCACCATCCCAAGTGATTCTTTCAAAAGCTAATTCATAACATGTCCTGACCCCTACTCAAAACTTTTCAATGGGTTTCCAACTCATTCAGAGTAAAAATTAAAGTCCCTACAATGATTTACATGGCCACATGTGATTTGACTCTTAGTAGAACTTTAACATCATTTTCTTATTCTTATTTCCCCTCACTGTTTGAACTCCAGGCATATTAGCCTATTTTTTTGTTCCTCAAACAAACCCACGGTCACATGTGTCTGGGTCTTTGACCTCTATGTGATATTCTCTTTTCTCAGATATGTGTGTAGGTTGTTTACTCCCTTAGGTGTCTCTCTACTCACATGTAATCTTCAGTCACATAAAATACATGTTTATTTTATTGATTAGTGAACAAACAAGGCAGAAACCTGTCATTGGCACTTACATCTGGGTGAGCGTGGAAAACAGATCACTAATACGTAAGTAAAACATATAATATGTAAGATGATGGCATGTGTTATTTT
This sequence comes from Lepilemur ruficaudatus, assembly GCA_963574885.1. Lineage (NCBI taxonomy): Eukaryota > Metazoa > Chordata > Mammalia > Primates > Lepilemuridae > Lepilemur > Lepilemur ruficaudatus. Next base: position 46,726 of record CAUYRT010076696.1, read on the forward strand.
TATTTATTTATTTTTTTTTGAGAGAGAGTCTCACTCTGTTGCCCGGGCTACAGTGAGTGCCGTGGCATCAGCCTAGCTCACAGCAACCTCAAACTCCTGGGCTCAAGCAATTCTTCTGCCTCAGCCTCCCAAGTAGCTGGGACTACAGGCATGCGCCACCATGCCTGGCTAATTTTTTTGTATATATATACTTTT
>CAUYRT010076698.1:0-20779 GCA_963574885.1 Lepilemur ruficaudatus
AACCAGCCTGAGCAAGAGCAAGACCCTGTCTCTACTAAAGAAATAGAAAGAAATTAATTGGCCAACTAAAAATATATAGAAAAAATTAGCCGGGCATGGTGGCACATGCCTGTAGTCCCAGCTACTCGGGAGGCTGAGGCAAAAAAATCCCTTGAGCCCAGGAGTTTGAGGTTGCTGTGAGCTAGGCTGATGCCATGGCACTCTAGCCTGGGCAACAGAGTGAGACTCTGTCTCAAAAAAAAAACCTAAAAAAAAAAAAGAAATTGATCATTAATTGCGATGTATGATAACAACATAGCGGGAACAGGAAGGGAGGGCGGTGGACAGCTCGACTGTAGTCTGCCGCTTGATCAAATCACTTGAATTTTGCTGGGTGTCCGCTTCCTTATTTATAAAATAATACAATTTTTTATAACAGATAAGTGATTTTAAAACTTTATTTTGACTGATCACGTCATTTCAAGCTTAATTTGACAACATAAGCCTCCCCATCTTTTTCTCCTGAATTAATGGTTACAAGAGTAACAAGCTCAGTAGAGCGTGGAGACGAAAGTGGAGGTGTACTGGCTGAGCAAGGGTCGGGGGTGCTGGAGCCCATCCACTCAGCTATTCTACATTCCTCTTCAGCAGCCCAAAGCACCTCCAGGGTGTCTGGTCACAGTCTGAGAACCTCTGGACTAGAAGCTCCCTGCGTTCCCAGCTCGGACGGGTGGGGACGGTGCTGGGCAGTCAGTGCTACATGTAGAGGTTCGTTCTTCAAATTGTTCTCAGTCCTTAGTTTGTACACCCCCACTCCCATTTAGCCTTTAAGCTGTATTAATACCTATTTGGGGTAAAAAAAAGTTAAGAAATTTTTAATCCCCAAAACATTAATTCACCTTAGACATCAGAACATGTTGAATCAAATATTTATCTTTAACACATTGACTACCACACTAGAAAAAAATTTTTTGCTTGGGGCCATAGTGTTTCATTACAAAAATAGAATAAAAACTTCAAAAACAAATGATCCTTTCTAAGTTAATGAAAAATTTATTTTTTATTGTTTTCTGTGTGTGAGTTATATGCAACTCGAAAAACCGTTCAAGTGGCTCCCAAGGTCAAGAGACACATGAGTTACATACGCTTCACGAGGCCCCAGTTTCAAAACTAGTGTGAGTTAAATATTAAATACAACTCACATAGCAGCTAGTATGTTAAAAGAATATTTTAAAAATTAGGTATAGCCCTGATGATCAAAATTAAATACTCCCAGGTACTGACGCACACAGCAAGCATCACACACTTGGGGATCTTTGGGATACTGGTCCAGGGCCCACACGGGTGCTCCACGGTGTCAGCAGGGACAATGTTGTCAGGGATCCAAGCTCCTTGTTCTTAGCAGGAGGCCCTTTTTCTCACCCTTGTGTTGGTTGCCTTCTCATCACAAGGTGGCTGTGCCCCTCTGGGCACCGTCGTCACTCCCCAGGCACAAAGAGGAAAGAAGAGCAAAGGGCCACAAAAACTTTGTCCTTCAGAAAGGATCTGCCTTTTAGATGGGGCGGAACTCTCCCCAGGAACTTCCACGTACAACTCAGTATCCAAAACCAAAAATGTCCAATAGCCTTCTCTCGGTGAGAGGTGGTCTGGGAGAAAGGTGGTCCAAGCACGTTGGCCAGCTAACCACAAAGGCAGCCATGGAGCTGGTACACTGGAGGCAAGCATGTGGCTTCAGCCTCAGGAGGCCTTTGCCTCTGTCAGGGAAAGCTGGAAGGATAAGAAACTGAGTTCCTCCACAGACCGTGGGGAGCTACCCCTGTGTTTCTGGGCTGATCTCTGTGAGGGCAGAGATGGATGGGGGAGGACATATCATTCACTCCCGGAGCTCCTTCCATGGAGGGGGGGCCACATCACTTGGTTTAACCTTGACCTTCCACTAGGAAGGTAGAGCAGATCCCTCTCAGTCCTCCCTTCCCCCTTCCCACCTGCTGGCTCCTGCATCCCCCAGGGTTTATGGGGGCAGGCCCCATGCTGACTAGCTGCAATGGACTGGACGTTTGTGCCCCGAAATTCCTATGTTGAAATCTAACCCCCAGTGTGATGGTATTAGGAAGTAGGCCCTTTGGGGGGTGATTAGGTCACGAGGGTGGAGCCTCATGCATAGGATTAGTGCCCTTTTAAAAGAAGACCCCTAAGAGATCTCTCACCTGCTTTCTGCCACATTAGGGTGCACCAAGAAGTCTGTAACCCAGAAGAGGACGCTGACCAGAGCCCAACCATGTTGACACCTGATCTTGGACTTCCAACTTCCAGAACTATATAGAACAACAAAGTTCTGTTGTTTATAAGCCACCCTGTCCATGGCACTTTGTTGTCACAGCCCAGAGAGACTAAGACATCAGCCTGTGGTTGCTGGTGCTGCCTAAAACCGAGTGAGAAGTCTGCTGAACTCAACGGCCAGTAGTAGGAAGCCCACCACTGTCCCACGCCGGAGCCACACCCTCACACAGCCTGTATCTGTAACAAAGATGATACTCGTCAGCATCTGCCCTACTCCTTTATTTTATCTGTGCATTGGTTCTGAACCCAGGTGCTGAAGAGACGTGTTATTTGTTAGATCTCTCCTCTGTCTATCTAGATAGTGCCTAGAATAGAGTGAGAGCTTAATAAATATTTTGTGAAATAAAAAATGCTCGATCATTCCTTTAGGGCTTCTATGATTATGTAAATTTATATTCCCAGAGATTAGAATTAGAGCAGGTGGTAGGCATGTAAAACCTTTGACAAGTGAACAAGAACATAGAGTTACACCAGTATTAGTGTTACTTAATGAGGCGCTAGCACCGTACCTGGAATTTTTTTGTTGAATGACTAAATGTTCACAGTTATGCAAATTCCAGCTCAGACTTTGGCACAGTATAAAGGAGAGAAGTCAACAGCTAGGAAAGTTTTTCTCTTATGGTTTCTAGTCAAAATAGTTAAACAGGAAAATAATTACCAAGAGAGCATAAAAGCATGCCTGTTAGGACATTCCTCAATGGCAGAACCCCCTTTTTGTGTCAGTACGAAAAGGCAGGACTGACCCTTGTGTAGTAGACAAACGATAATGTCAAGCTTTTGTTCTGTGTCATGTTAGATTTGGGGCTCTAATTTGTCTCATGGAATGTCTGAATGTACAGTAATAAGCCATATTTTCGTCAAGTTTTTCTGAGTTGATTTTGTAGAACAATGATATGAATATTATTGGATGCAAAAATATAAAATTCTGGTATTCACAAAAAGTATAGAAAAGTAGCTAAGAATAGGACATCAGCAGAAACTCTTATTTATACCACTGAGCACATGAGAATGCCATACCGGCTCTGGACTGATTCTCTGCAGACACCTTGAACACAAGGGAAATGGATAAACTATCCCATTACCAGTTCGAATTTTTCTGTTACTTGCATCTGGCCCTAGTGAATATAAAGGCAAGTCTTTATAGTCATATTTCACCTACATAGGCTCCAGACTCATACAAATCTAGGTTTGAATGCAGGAGGTAAATCAATTAATTAGTAGTTATAATACTGTGCACGCTACTCAATCTCTCCACATCTCAGGTTATCTCATTTGTAAAATAGAGAATAAAAGTGTATACTTTTTATGCTAGGATTAAATGTAACAATGCAACTAAAGCATTATTGGTACAGTGTCTGGCACAAGTAAATGCTAAATCAGTGTTAGCTATTAGAATTGAAGTTGATGACGAATGACAGTAACTGCTGCAATTGGCCAAAGTGAATGCACTCTCAACCTATCGCTGGACATTCCATTATGATTTTTCTATTATATCATCCTTGGATGATTTTTATTTTTCTCCTAAGCCATCTTAAATTTAATCTATGTGTCAGTTAAAATCCTGAGACAAAGCAGTTACTATTTCTCCAACAATAACACAGTTGACATTCCTTTTGTAACACTGAATGGATTTTAAGGAGCTTTGGAAATAGAGGTTTAAATGATATTTGGCTGTCCTGACTGACTGCTAAGACCCATGGAACTCTGTTACAAATTCTTTTAGCAATTGCACTTGAATTACTTGAGTAGGACACCTGCTTGCTTGGTTATGGGGAAACGGTTGAACTTAAACATGAAAGATTAAATGAAAACCCACATAATAGACTATTATCATTGTTTTCAGATTGATAAAGGCGGAATTTAAGATGGTTAGCAAAAGGAAGCATTGTTCCACACAGGAGGAAAATCTGTGACTGCCACGTGAAATGTCACTGCGTCGTCGGCTTCAAGATCTCTGGACTTTCTCTGTAAACAACAGAGAGACAATTTCCCAAATAGGAGTGCTTGACAATGCTCAAAACCAACTGAAAATATCATTACTCTGGAAAAACTAAGAGAAACAAAGACACCAGTGGAAGGATATGGGTTCAGGAACCAAATTTATAGGGACATGCAGAGTATTTAAAATATGTAAAAAAGAAAGCTCAATAATTTTTCATTATTCATATTCATAGTATTTTTAATAATAATAAATTGACTAGGCAGTATTCTGAAAGTATCCACAAAAAATAAATCCCAAATAAAATCAGGTTAATCTCCAAGCTCAACCCCAGTTCCTAGACAGATGTATCGCACTCTTTAGGCATCAATTCTAGGGTGAGAAATACACAACCTCAAACCAATGACAGTGGCACCCTGGAGCTCTTTGTTAAGAAGAGCCAGGCTGCAATGACTTGTCCCAAGTCCACAGAAAAAAAGTGCCATGATCAACTAGTGGTCTTCTACGAGTGCAGGCGAGGGATGGTGGGTCTTTGTGCTGACTGTACTTCCTGTTCTCACAGACCAGCACCGTGCTTCAGGGCCTACCCGACCATATGTCCCAGGTATCACAGCGGAGCATCTGCCTTCCTTCCCCAGGCCTGGTCACACCAGTCTTTCTAAAATGAAGAGACAGTGTATTCATCATTCGCCAGTGATACAAAACCAATTCAAACCCACTGAAGCAGGAAAAATAGAAAGTGTTGGCTAGCTTAACAATGAAGTCAGGGGTGCAACTGGTGTCCAGCACAGCAAAATTCAGAAGCTTCATCATGTTGTCAGGGATAGGTTTCTCTCTTCCTTTCTCCATCTCTTAGAAAGGCTATCTATAGAGAAGGCAGGATGTGACCGGCAATGCCAGATTCACGTTCCCCATCTCAGCAGCCATAGTGGAAGGTAATGCATCTTTTCTGATAGTCCTTGGGAAATTAAAAATCCCAGATAGGATTCTGATTGTCCCTGACTCAGTTATGAGAACACACTGAAACCGATCACTAAAGTCAGGAGAGTTGCGTGCTCTGGTTGGCTATATTTGGTTTCAATGTCCACCCAAGTGGCTGGGAGGAGGAGGCCAGAAAAAGCCCCATCTGATAACTGATGCATGTGGAATGCACACTCCACAGTAAGAGGGATCTCCTTCCAGAAGGAAAGGGGGACCAGTCTTCCTCACATCCTGAGCAGTGCTAGCCAAATGCTATCATTAGAATCTGGTATCCTGTTCCACTTGCCCCAAGCAAGTGTCTGGAGCCCTTGTGCTGATAGATTTCCCTGCTGCTGCCTGCCTGCCCTGGTTTCTCAACTCTGTGACTAGAACGACCATCATTTCTCATCAGATTTCCCTCTCCTAACCAAAGTTCAAGCTTCTATGTGCTTAGGCCACATGTTTGGATGCTAGGTCCTGCCTGCTGCTCTGGCTTGCTCCCAATGACTACATTTGGATTTTAAGAGGGTAACAGACCCCACCCTGTGCCAGAGGAAGGGAGTGAGCATGGGGAAAGCTTTGAATTAGGAGCCAGACATACCTGGTTCAAATTCTAGTACTTCCACTTTCTAGCTGTGTGACCTTGGCCAAATTACAGGCATGCCTTGGAGATATTGCGGTTTACAATAAAGCGAGTCATACAAATTTTTTTGGTTTCCCAGTGCATATAAAAGTTATGTTTACACTATCCTGTGCAATGGCATTATGTCTGAAAAAACAACACACATACTTTAATTAAAAAATACTTAATTGCTAAAAAATGCTAACAATCCTCTGAGCCTTCAGCACGTCACAATCTTTCTGCTGGTGGAGGGTCTTGCCTCGATGTTGACGGCAGCTGACTGGCAGGATGGGGGTTGCTGCAGTTTAGAGTGGATGTGGCAATTTCTTAAAACAAGACAATAATGAAGTTTGCCACATTGATTGACTCTTTTTTTCATGATAGTTTTCTCTGTAGCATGTAATGTTGTTTGGATAGTATTTTGCCCACTAGAACTTCTTTGAAAATTGGAATCAAGCTTCTCAAACCCTGCCACTAAACTATTTCCACCACATCCATAGTTACTTCCTCCACTGAAGTCTTGAAACTCTCAAAGTCATCCATAAGGGTCAGAATCACCTTCTGCCAAACTCCTTTTAATGTTGATATTTTGACCTTCTATGAATCACAAATGTTTAGTGGCATCTAGAATGGTGAATCCTTTCAAGAAGGTTTTCAATTTGCCCAGATCCATCAGAGGAATCATCATCTATGGCAGCTATAGCCTTAAAAAATATGTTTCTTAAATACAAAGACTTGAAAGTCAAAATTCTTCTGTGATCCATGGGCTGCAGAATGGATGCTGTGTTAGCAGATATGAAAACAACATTAATCTCCTTGTACATCTCCATCAGAGCTCTTGGGTGTCCAGGTGCATTGTCAATGAGCAGTAATATTTTGAAAGGAATCTTTTTTTCTGAGCAGTAGGTCTCAAAAGTGGGATTAAAATATTCAGTAAACTATGCCATAAACAGATGTGCTATTGCCAAGGCTTTGTTTTTCCATTTCTAGAGCATAGGCAGAGTAGATTTAGCATAATTCTTAAGGACCCTAGGGTTTTCAAAAAATGAGCACTGGCTTAAATTTAAAGTCAACAGCTGCATTAGTCTCTAACAAGAGAATCAACTTGTCTTTTGTAGCTTTAAAGCCAGGCATTCACTTCTTCTCCTTAGCTATGAAGGTCCTAGATGGCATCTTATTCCAATAGAAGGTTGTTTTGTGTACATTGAAAATCTGTTCTTGAGTGTAGCCACATTCATTAATTATCTTAACTAGATCCTTGGGATCACTTGCTACAGATTGTCCATCAACACTTGCTGTTTCACCTTGTACTTTTATGTTATGGAGATGGCTTCTTTACTCAAATCTCATAAACCAACCTCTGCCAGCTTCAAACTTTTCTTCTGCAGGTTCCTCACCTCTCTCTGCCTTCACAGGATTGAAGAGAGTTAGGGCCTTGCTCTGAATTAGTCTTTGGCTTAGGGGAATGTTGGGGCTGATTGGATCTTCTAACCAGACCACTCAAACTTTGTCTATATTATCAGTTAGACTATTTTGCTTTCTTATCGTTTGTGTATTTCCTGGGGTAGCGGTTTTATTTTCCTTCAAGAACTTTTCCTCTGCACTCACAACCTGGCTTACTGTTTGGTGCAAGAGGCCTGGCTTTTGATCTGTCTGCATTTCTGACATGCCTTCCTCACTAAGCTTAGTCATTTCTACCTTTTGATCTAAAGTGAGAGATGGGTGACTCTTTCTTTCACTTGAACACTTAGAGGCCGTTGAAGGGTTATTAATTGGCTTAATTTCAGTATTGCTGGGTCTCAAGGAATAGGGAGGACTGCGGAGTGAGAGAGATGGGAAAATGGCCAGTGGAGCAGTCAGAACATACACAGCATTTGGGTGTGGCCCGTGGTGCCCCCAAAACAATTATTAATGCAATAGGAACATCAAAGATCACTGAGCACAGATCAACATAATAAATATAATAATAATAATAAAGTTTAAAATATTGTGAGAACCACCAAAATGTGACACAGAGACATGAAGTGAGCTCAGGCTGTTGGAAAAGTTGCACTGATAGACTCGCTTGAGGCAGAGTTGCCACAAAATTTCAATTTGTAAAAGATACAATATCTACAACACACAGTGAGGCAACATATGGCTGTATTTAATGTCTCTGAGCATGCGTTTCTTCATCCGCAAAATAGGATTAAAGTAGCTAATGTAGGGATACCCCAAGTGTCAGCTCTGCCTCCTCTCTCCAAGTCCTTCAGCCTTCTAGGATCATCTTTCCTTTTAATATTTTTAATAAAAGGGGAAAAAACCTGGCAAATATATAATGTTCCCATTTGTTCAACAAAAAGAGATATATTTATGCATGTTTCTTTTCCTCTCCCTAGTCTCTTCAGACTGTTTGAGCTTTTTATCTTGTGTATTACCTTGAAAATAAAAATAAAAGAAATAAGTTCAATGTCATCTGCAACCGGTCCACCCCTTCATCTCACGTAAGTCTCACGGGGAGCCCCAGTCGACCTTGTCTTCACGGTTCTCCAGGGCGTGCGCTCGTCTGCCAACACGCGCACAGATCGCCAGTCCCACGGGCGTCTCCAGACCGTCCTGGGTCTGGGGCTCGCCCCCAGCAGTCCTACCCTCTCAGCCCGGCTCACCTGCAGCGTGTCTCGCTGCCGCCTTCTCCTTTCATTCTCTCCTCCCAAAGTGCCACTGACATGGTGTGAGTCGCAGAATGTACCGAAGGTTGGGGGCAACGGAGCATGGGTACATGGCGATGTAGCAAACCATCCAAAATGACTGTGAGGTGCGCGTGACCCTAGAAGTCACTCAGGCACGCCCACCTCAGCCCTTTCTCACGGCCATCCTTGCTCACCAGGCCCTGAGCTTCCTCCTTGTTCTCAGGGTCCTCGCCGGTATCCCCCCATCTAGCCATCTCCAACCTGCCTGAAAGTTCTTTTTATTGCCTTCTCACAGAACAGGGGAAGGCCATCCCACGGGAGCGGTTTATTACTGTCTCGCTGCCTGGGAACAACTCAAGTACTTGAGCCTGGAAAAAAGGAAAAAGACCCAGGAGCACATTGCAAGAGAAGGCACCCACCCGGGAAGAGGGGGAAGCCCAACCGCTCGCACCCCAGTCAGGGTCTTTGCAAACTTTCTGCATTCATAGAATGCAGGGAAGCACCTTGTTTATCGCCCTTGAAATTATCATTTGGAGAAAGCCTCTTCAAAGATCACCTGAGCAGCTTCCCGGAGTCGGACACCCCTAGAATAAATCCAGATGAATTTTATGCGTGATGACTGGTGAAGGGTTTCGTCATGGTAATGTGTAATATAACAGGGTCTTTTTGAAAACCTGTTTCAAAACTACTAAAAATAGATAAGACAAGATTGTAAGGAGTATAAATAAAAGCACCTACCTAAATCAAATGACAGCCAGGTTCCCAATGAGGCTGGTCATTAGAATCCCCAGGGAGAGTTTGAAGAAGCACATTCCTGGGCTCTCCCCAAGACCGGCTGGGTTCAGTCTCCTGGACACCGGTCTTCAACCGCTCAGCTTCTGAACTCCCTAAAACAATTACATTAAATTATGTCACCCTTATACGGTTTTAATTTGGCATCTGAATTTTTTCATCATTAGTTAAATCATTGCAAAGAACATAATTTCTGGCATACTGTAACATTGACACTTAAAAATAAAATTATCACAATAGTCTCTTAAATGCAGCTAATGGTTTACAAATGCCGTAACAAGGTGATAGCCATCATAATCCATTGTTAAAAACGCATAAAGACCTTTTGAACAATAAGAAATTTTATTAAGGCCGGGCGTGGTGGCTCACGCCTGTAATCCTAGCACTCTGGGAGGCCGAGGCGGGAGGATTGCTTAAGGTCAGGAGTTCGAGACCAGCCTGAGCAAGAGTGAGACCCCATCTCTACTAAAAATAGAAAGAAATTAATTGACCAACTAAAAATATATAGAAAAAATTAGCCAGGCATAGTGGTGCATGCCTGTAGTCCCAGCCAATTGGGAGGCTGAGGCAGGAGGATGGCTTGAGCCCAGGAGTTTGAGGTTGCTGTGAGCTAGGCTGATGCCACAGCACTCTACAGCCCGGGCAACAGAGTGAGACTCTGTCTCAAAAAAAAAAAAAGAAAGAAATTTTATTAATGCATTGATCCTGCTTCAATCCTTTGAGCTTATATTTCCATTCCATGTCACTTGCAGAAATTTTATTTAAATACGATACATATTTGTGCTTGTAAGGTCTTTCATTGACTACCTTGTAAAATGACTGCCACAAAAATTGTATATAAATTGACATTTTAATTTTTAAAGTTTCCGGTAAATAGAGATCTAAGTATTAAAAATCTTGACTGAATTACTGTCACTACTAGTGCACAGTTTATCTAAAAATAAATATATTGCAAGTGCTGCCAAGAATAAAAAGTAAAATTTAACTAGAAATCTCTTAAGTAATTGGATTGGGCACTTTTTTGAAAAATTAATGTTAATATTTATGGTAATTATTAATTTATTTTTTGTAATTAAATTGAATACATTATTTATTTAAATAAATAAAATAAAAATAAACAATATACTTAAATAATTGTATAATTAAATATGATATTAGTAATTAATTAGAATTTATGGATGAGATAGGGTTCCATATCAATTATATTTATTTTTCTTTATTTTTAAGAATTTTTAAAAATTTATGATTGACACATAATAGTTGTACATATTTATGGGACACAGCATGATGTTTTGATGCATGTAAAAATTATATAATGATCAAATCAGGGTAATTATATGTGCAAACTCTAAAAAACTTTGGTCACATCTATAAGCATGTGGGAATTGAAGAGGTTTTCTTAAGGAAATGTCTCTCAATTCTTTGAATTCCTTGTGAGTTAAAAATAAAAAATTATATTATAAAATATATCAAAAATCATATAAAATATATCCCCAACCCTGCTTTGAGTGGGGACCCTCTAAAGGACTGCCTCTAAGTGTAAAGGTAGACTGCAAGGACGCCAGCCCTCATAGAGAATGCAGTCCAGGTCTGTTACCCAGGGGCTCCAAAATTTTAATTAATGCATACTTCAGATTTTCCCTATTGTTTTCTATCATCCAGTGTTCCCAGACTGCTAAGTACACTCATGTGATACAGAAACAAATACAACTTGTCTCCAGAGAAAGATAACATCATCCTAGGCCTCAAATTATCTCTATAATTTTAAAAAACAAGATGTTTAGAACACAATCAAGAATGAGTGGGCACATGAAAAAGACTAAAGCCCATGCACAAGAACCAGCAGGAATAAGAGACAACAGAAACAGACCCGTAGAGATGCCCAATTCAAACGGATTTAAGTAACAGACTGTAAAACAATATGCTTCGTGTGTTCAAAGAGATAAAAGAGAAGCTTCAAAGTTTTGTCAAGGATCTATAAGCTATAAAAATGACACTGCAGATTTGAAAAACAACCAAATAGAAATTATAAAACTGAAAATACAGTGGCCAAAATTAAGAACTCAATGTCCCGTTTTAACAGAGGATTAGACAAAGCAGCAAAGAATTAGTGAACTAAATATATATATATATAATAAAATGTCCAGAATGCTACATGGACAGGCAGAATGTTGGAATGACACACAAGAAACAGTGCTAAGTTCTAATAGAAATTCAATTGCAGCTACAAAGAGACTACCAGTAAGTCTTGAACAGAATAAATACTAACAGCACATTACAGTGAAACTGGAAATATGTTTAAACAGAATGAAAAAATCCCCAAAACTGAAGACAACCATAATTTGTCAAATTTAAAAGGCTCATTAATCACAATTTTTAAAAAAATTCTAGAAGTTTCTAAATGTCACCTCATCTTAAGGAGCTACACACCCAATCCATTTTCTGTTTATTATAACAACATGTTCCTTTCCTTCTTTTCATATTCTTTAATTCTTTTGTTTATTCTTTTGTTTATAGTCTTGTCCCTTCAGCCCCAACCTTCAAATTTACCCCCCATGCAGCAGAGACCATGTGTACCTTGTTTTCTATACTATTTCCAGAGAATACACAGTGCCTGGCTTCAGGGCGGGGCCGAGGGTGAGGCCAGTATGTGGTGACGCCTACGGTGGAGATACAAGGACATCCTCACTCGCAGAGTCATGCACTTGCACCATGAGAATAAAACCTAAAAGATGACAGAGAGGGAAAAGTCACTTATTTCCTAAAAACCGGGGAATCTGATTGGCAATAGCCTTCTAATCAACAACACTGGATGATAGAAGATAATCAAGGAAATTTTAAAATTCTGAGACAAAAGAATTTTTATCTTAAAATGGTATATCCAGCCAGCATTCAAATAGGAGATAAAATGAACGTATTCTTGAACCTGAAAGGATCCAGAAAGTTTTACCATCCTCAGCACCTTTCTGAAGGAATTACTTGAGGACATATTTCAGCAAAATGAAATTTGCTATAAGGAAAAAAAAATAAAATAAAAAGATAAGGCACAGAAAAACCTTAGGTAGAAAGACGGGCGATTAGGTCTAAAGAATTTTGATATACAATGTAAAAAGACTAATTAATCTGGAATTAAGACTTCAGATGAATTCCATATGATATGAGATGGAGGAAAGGGGGAAATATAAATTTTCTAAGGCATCTATCTCATTATTTGGGCAGGTATAGCATGACTTAGCTCTAGACACTGAGAGAATAATGTGTTTAAATGTGTACTACATGTTTAATAGTAACTGTCAGAGCAGTAGAAATATTATGTATAATTTCCAAAGCAGGAATAGAAAAAAAAAAAAAAAACTAATCCAACAGAAATTATATATGTCCATGTATATAAATGTAAATTCCTATGAATGCACTAAATATTTTACTTTTGGAAAGAAGGCAATTGAAAGAGGGGAAGGGAATGTGGGCATGGAGGGAGGCTTTAAATTTTAACTTCTCCAAATACTACTGATTTGTTTGTTTTCAAATAATTGTGTATTCATTTATTACATGTGCAATTTCTAGGGATTTTTTAATCCAATAAAAATTTGAATAGGAATTCTTTAGTTTTCTTTTTCTTTCCTGCTTCCTTTTCTCTTTCTTTTTATTTAGAAAAATTATTTTGAAGTTCACTTGGAAAAATAATAGGAGAGCATCAGAGAATTTATTATCAAATTGATAAAGATGAAAACTGTTCTAATAATTAATGTGACAGCGGAGAGATGAAACGGAGATGGGGAGAAAAGCTGTAAGTGGACAGAAATTCTTCGCAAACAAATGTGGGAATATGTATCAGTGGTCATTTATGGATCATGCTCTTTCACTGTAATTCCACACTTTAGAACCCAGCCTAACGAAATAAAATCAATATTGAGACTGAATATTGAAACAAAGATACTTATCACAGTAAATATGCTTGATATCAAAAGTTGGAAATACTCCAAATGTAAATGTTGACAAATTGTCAGTTACAGTATACATTTAAGATCCGATATTATGCAATCATGAGCAATTTTTATGACAAGTAGTTTTTAATAAAATAAAAAATATGTAAATTCTAACATAGACTTTTAAAAACCCACAAGATACAAAATTGTACATATATATCATCTGATTATAATGCATGGAAAAAGCGTGGGGGTGTTGAATCGAAATGGCTGGCTACTCATGAATATTTTTCCCTTCCAACAAACGTCTGTAATAACGACAGGAAAAAAACTGTTCTCGTTGTTGGTAAGGTCAAATCCATGATAACACCATTGAAAGGGGTGCACACTATCGCGAGATCAGATATTTCAAGTAATCTTTGAAACAGAGAAAGCAGAGAGGACTAGATTGACAAAGGAGATTATATCCTAAAACACGTTCAGGGGAGACAGGGCGGAGACGCAGAAGCGGCTCTGGGTGTGCCCCGGGAGGGAGCTGTGGGCAGCGGAGGAAGATCAGAAAAACCTAGCCCTGGTGGCCCAACTGGTAGGCTCCACCCTCCGCCTTTCTGTGCCAAGAAGCAGGCCTGGAAGGCTGTTTTGCCCCAGGCTGGAACAAGGAGTGTCCCACCTGGGTGCAAGAGGCAGGAGAGCACCTCAGGGAGCTGGCCACACCCGGAAGGCACAGGGAGCCCCGAGGCCTGGTCTAGGTGGAGCTGCTGGTGTTCCCCACTCCCTGCCGCGACTGCTCGCCCCCAGCTGCTGGGGATGCACAGAAACGAACATGCATACGCAGGCAGAAAGAGCTCTTCCTTCCTTCCTTCCTTCCTTCCATCCTTCCTTCCTTCCTCCTTCCCTCCTTCTTTCCTCCTTCCTTCCTTCCATCCTTCCTTCCCTCCTTCCTTCCTCCTTCCTTGCTTCCTTCCTTCCTCCTTCCTTCCTCCCTCCTTCCTTCCTCTCTTGCTTCCTCCTTCCTTCCTTCTTCCTTCCTTCCTTCCTTCCCTCCCTCCCTCCTTTCCTCCTTCCTTCCTTCTTTCCTTTCTTTCTGTCTCACAAAGGAAAATTTCAAACATATACAAATTAAAGGGAATATTATCAAGCAACCAGTCCTTATTGCCCAAATTCAACAACTATCAGCATTCTGTCATTCTTGTTTTACAAATGCCACCACTACCACCTTTAATTTTCTTCTGGAGTGTTTTAGAGCAAATCCCAAATATCATATTATTTCACTTATAAATATTATACTTAGTATGAGTCTCTAACACCCAAAGGATTTTTTTTTTTTTTAAGAAGTGACATCACCAGCCCCGCACCCGCTCCCTCAAATGGCAACAGTTTGTCAACCCATCCGTGAGGCTGCTGCGGCCGGTCGGTCGTATTTTCCAGCAGTGGCCGCGCCGCTGCCACCGCCCGGTCGAGGACCAGAGTCTGATCCTCTCATCGCGCCTCTGAGTGCGCCTGCGCCACTCGCTGGGACACCAGAACGCGGACGTCAGGGTGTAGTCTGACGTCCAGGGTGAGGTCAGGAAGGCCTCCCAACTCCCCCGTCCTCCTGGGGTGTTTACCGTCCGGAAGGGCCCTCAGCCGGCTCTGGAGGACCCAGGCCCGCGGCCAGGCCGCAGGGATGCGCGGCGAGCGCCCCGCGGAGCCGCCGTGCGGGTCTCCCCACCGACACTGCTTACGTTGGGAGCAGAGAGGACGTCTGTCTGCACGTACCTGACCACAGAACCTGTGAACGCAGTGACATGGCTGTTGTCTCACACCGCTGTGCTGTCATGTGGCTTCTTAGACATCGGTAAAAATCGAAAACGCCAGTTCATATTCAATTTTCCCTCATTGTTTCAAAAATTTCTCTTTATGGTTGACGCGTTTAAATTAGGATCCAAGCAAATGTCATTGCTTTTGGCTGATATTTCTATTAAATCTCTTTTAATCCACATGAATTTCTCTTTCTTTAACTTTTTTTATTCTTATGCCGTTTATTTGTGAAGAAGCTGAGCCTTTTGTCTCGCGGTCTATCTTCCATTCTGCTCTGTTGATATATCAGTCAGCCAAACATCACTTACCATCTTCCTCTGGGAGTTGTATTTCCTGTAAGGTACTGGTTAGAGCCACAGTAGGGCTGGCAAACTTTTTCTATAATGGGCTAGAGAGTCAGGGTCTTAGGCTTTGGGGGCGCGGCAACACAAGGAGCCCTGGGTGGTACGGAAATGAATGAGCGAGACTGCGTTCCAATAACACTTTGTCTGTAAGATGGACAGCAGCCGGATTTGGCCCATGGGCCATGGTCTGCTGTCCCTGATATAGACGAAACAAAGACAATCAAACATGCCCTGTGGGAGGGGTGGCGTGGCTGCTCCAGAGTCAACCACAGCATCCCCCACAAGCCAGGACTTGAATCCACGTCTTACGACTGACTCTCAAGCCTGTGGGCTCTTTTCTATACCTCACATGTGTTCGCTTTCACTTCTGGAGCCTATGACGCCAAGTAAAGTTGCTATCTGCGTGTGTGCGGATGGCTAGAAAGGCCTTGCAGTGACCAGAAGTCCTTCCCAGCCGGCGTGCACCAAGACCAGACGTTTCTTTGTGTGTGTTGCCATGATCTGTAAAGTCTTTTGCTTTTCTGGTTATTTCCTCTAATGCAAGTTCCTCTAAATTCTTTTCCCCATTCATTTTTGTTTCAAGTACATTTTTGTCCCTTTGTGTCAGAGCCCAATCCGGAAGACAGAAACCATTTGAAACATTTAAAACAGAGGAAATTTAATGCAATGAAATAAAAGAAACTTAGAAGCTAAACACAGGACAATGAGGCAATCCAGGGACAGCAGGAAGTTGCTGCCACTCCTAGTAGGAGGGACAAAGGGAAAAGGTACCACAGCACAAGACCAGGGATGGGATCACCCTGCAGAAGCTAGAGCCATGGCAGCCTTCCTGTGCGAGCTGGAACCATGGCAGGGAGAGCAGCTGCCAGAGACATCACCCCAGGACAGGGGGAGAGGGAGAATACCCCTGCCTTTCCTCTCTTCCACATCACCAAACTCCCACCAGAACCTCCCCTGGCCAAGCCTAGCTGGAAGCTTTGTGTCAGGCCCCCCTCGCGGCAACACGGAGCCCAGGAAGGAGGGGTGAGGACCTCAGGTCTAACAGTCCAGAACCAGCATATCGGCATGACAAATGTCATATGTGTTCATTGTGGAAGTTTTAGAAATTGCAGATATGCAAAGAGAAAAAGATTAAAATCATGAGCCTATTAGTTCTGAACAGGTACCTTTACATCAGCCAGTCAGTCCCAGGGGACTACTGTCTGCGACTTATTTCTCATCAGTCATTGAGCAATCTAGGTTCTGGTCTTTTCCCTATCGATAGGCGAAGCACTCTAGCAGTTTGACATTTTGTTATAGATACCGTGAGAAATTCAGTTTCTCCTATCTAGCAAGTCAAAAGTGGAAAAGATAGATTTTAGGAAGGTTGTTGAGAGAAACTTTGTTTCTTCTAGAAAACTGATTTGCTTCTTTTCCCAGATATAATATGAGCCATATGATTTATCAGTTTTCCTCTTTTTGCCCAGGCTACTAGGAAACTTAAAAAAACTCCTCATGCTCAAGACCAGCAGCAATTTTAACCTTTAGGGTGGGCACATGCTTCTCCCTTCTTCTTTATCTTCCAAACTGTGTTTGATCCTGTCAGCTTTACTGTGGATGTGTGTGAAGGAGACAGAGATAAATACAGGCACATACGGGAGAGAACCTTGGGTTATTTCCCCGGAGGGTTTCTGGGCATCACTTGCCCTGTCCAACTCTGTCCACCCCAAGCCAGCTGGCCAGCGCTGGAGCAGTCATCTGCCACAGTGGAACCACCTCTGTTTGTCACCCTCCTCGACAGCAGATGGCCGCTCTGCACTCACCCGCTTCATATGTCATTGCGAAGACTCCACCATCCGCTGTGCAAATCATGAGCATCTCTCCGTCCGGCTCGGCACGATGGGAATCACGCCTGTGACTCTGGTTCCATCATTTTCCAGCTAAGGGGGCTCCACTGAGCATCTCGACAATGGAAAGGAGTGGGCCAAGGGACCACCGGTGCTTAGATTTTTAATTAGATTGGGCATTTTAATCAGGTTAGGAAAAGCTTTTTCAAGGAGGTGAAAGCATCGTCTCCTCAAACAAGCACCTCTCTGGCTTATTTGGCTTCCCTGAGTCACATTAGTCCCTCTTGAAATGTTTTTCTTGCTTTGTTTATTTGAGGTTGACAGTCTGGGCATGGGGCCGAGTTTAATATAATTTTTTTCTCTTGCTACTGCTTCCCAAATTCTATCGAGATGGTTATTATCACTGTTGTCTCAGACACCTTACCATGGCCGTTACCAAGGCCAGGTGCAGTCCCAAACGCACTCGCCCACACCACCCCTTTCTGCTTCGAATTTCAGAGACGAAGCTGATGCTCACTCCCATGCCATGGGGACAGCGTGAGTTTGTGACTCAATAGCATAGCAAAGATCTTTTGGCAATTATCTGGATAATTTGATTGGCATACACAAACCATATCATTTAGGACCTAGACTGTATCTGGGGGAATAATCCCTGCATCGCTTATAAATGCTTCCAGTTTCGTAAACACACAGGGCAGCTTTTACAGCTGATCTGCCTCCCTGAGTCTGTTTTACATAATCTAAAACGTTCATAGTTTGTATCTTCTAAGCATGTACCAGCCAAAAGCTACATTGCCTGGTAGTCTGGAGAGAAAAACTGACCACAGAGCATCATCCGTGTAGCGGTGAGAGTTGATGATAATAATATAGATTCAGTGCCAACAAAAGAAAGAAAGCATCACAGCATTTGGTTTGAAAAATGGTGTGTGTGCTTGCATTATTTCAGGACAGGGGAAAAAAATGAAAAATGATCTGTGTGTGTGTGTGTGGTCCATTCCTGGTTTTAGTACAGAGTTGGGTCAGACCCTTAGCGTGACTTTAGAACACAGGTGCTGAAGGAGAGGGATAGTAACAATAGCCCACACCAGGGGTGTGGACATGAGCCAGTAGACATGCACCTCTGGCTTCCTGCCAGGACCTGAGGTGGAGTCTGGGCCTAGACTTGTCCACAAGGTTCCTGTCTCCAGCGGACACAGTCTCACTGCAGAATTGTATCACACTGACAATGAGACTTACTGGAAAAACAAATAAAATGCTTTAAATGTTTAAATGCATTTCCAAGTATTCATCTTCCAAATATTTAGACTCTGAACCAGTTGGGCCAAGAGCCCAAGCTTCCTGTGCATGCTAGATGGTTCCAACAATCTTCCCAAGATCAGCAAATATATAACAACTTAAAATATCATCCTCTCAGAGCCAAAAAAATAGTTCCCTAGGTATCACTCCAGGAAATCAACCAGGTGTCTCTGTCCAAAGTCCTCCTTCATAATGTCTAAAGGGGTAGGTTAATTTTAGTAAGTTTAATAAATTCTTAAAAAGGCCTCCATGAAACTATAGTCTGTGTCCACCATGAGGTTGCAATATAAACAGGAGTGGGAATGGAGATTTGGGAGCAGAGACGTGTAGGGTGCAAAGGAAGGAAGAAGGAGAGAGAGGCAGAAAGGCAGCAAACAGCCTATTGAGGATCCTGGTAGCCATAGACATTGCTGATGCCTGAACCAAGCCTTAAAGGGCAACTCTGAGTAAACCAAGGTTGTTGGGTTTGGTTTTTGTTTTGTTTAAGGGAGTGGAGGAATGGTAAAAGCTGATTTCCTTTTGCATTTAAATTTCTTTAAATCCAGTAGTCCTGTCATTCATTCTCCTTTTCCCAGGCATATTCATACCAAAATTTCCTTTTTTTCTTCTTCTTTTCTAAGCCACCACAGTAAAAAATTTATAGCAACTACCAGGGAATTTTCCTACTTCTACAGTTTAGCAATCTCATCATTATCTAAGAAGCTGCACAGAATAAAATAAATACCTTTAATATATATATTTTGATTCTAGACTACCCTCACTAGTACTTTGTTCAATCTTTCCCATTGACCAGGCAGAACAGTGGAGTTGAATCTTACATGCATGTGACTTTTGCAAGTTTAATTGTATGAGAGAGAGAGAGAGAGAGAGAGAGAGAGAGAGAGAGAGAGAGAGAGAGAGAGAGAGAGAGAGAGAATGAGTACTGGTCTAAAAAGCACATGCCCTGGAATGAACATGAGAAATGAATCTGTCCTGCCTGGTCTGTCCCCATGCCCACAGATCACTTACTGTGCAGTCTTTGGCTTAAAACGTACATTTTTCATATACATGACCCCAAAATTCAAGCCAATTGCTTCCCCTGTCTTCAAATAAGAGAATAGCCCGCATTCCAACCCACGGTGCAGGGAGAACTGTCTGAGAAAGAGCTCGCCAGGCTCTGACGCAGCACCTCCCCGAGAGAATGTCAGGGCAGTTTTGATTATCTGTGGCTTTAATCTTGGGACCAGCTTTAGAACCCGGCCCTCTCATCAGACACATCTCTGCTGAATTATTCTCCCTTGGCAAATAGAAAAGTATAAAAGAAGTGGGATCATTTTTCTGATATCTCTGAATTTGGCCAGAGTTAGAAACTTCGCCTTCTCAAACTCTGTGCCCAGCTACAAAGCACACTGCAATCTCTTTTGCCTTTTTCTCAATATCAAGTACAAAAAATGGTCCACAAACAAAGCGTCTGAGACAGAGAGCCATTCATGTTGTTATTCATCAAATATTTGTAGAGTGCTAATGATGCATCAGGCACAGAATTCAGCAATGAGCTATCACTGAGTGAAAAAAGGAGTCAAGCAGATCTACTGTTGACTTGGTTGTGCTTAGCTTGCTGTGTGACATTGGAAAAATTGCTGAGCCTATCTGAGTTTCAGTTGCCTACTTGACCAAAGAAAGTGGAAAAGTTGTGGTACATAAGTTCTAAGTTTCCTCAATTATAAAATTCTTTGAAATAGACTTAGAAATATTTTCTAAAGTCTTAACTAAAACCCACTTCCTTATAGCCACTTTTATCTATTCCTAACATGCACGCTGTTCTCCAGAGCTTGTATCCTCCACTGCGCCCTTGTGTGCTATGGCCAATTCCACCCCCCTGTGTCTCCCCCACAACACGCGCTGCCGTCAGCTCCTCCTCCTCTCCCGCTCCCCAAGCTTCGGGAGACACGTGAACAAAATGAAGGGTTTCTTTCTAGATTTTGTTCCCTGCCATAGTTGCTATTGTTCAGGCCCTGTCAGGGTGATTCAGGTTTGGTGTTTTGATTAAAAGTGATGATAGTCACGTTGTGGACAGAAGATATGGAAATAGATCTCTTGTGCGATTAATCATACTTTCGGATTGTGCGAATGCTTCATCTTCCAAGACTACATCATTTGTAACATGGCTTTTGTGTATATCATCAGGCATTTGGGCCCGTTCACACTTGGTTAATGAATCTGGCATAATAATGGCTCAAGCATCAGTTGTCTTTACTCAAACTAACCCCAAAAATAATAATAGTAAAACACTTGGTTATTCGGGTG